>CAUZXS010001575.1:0-70279 GCA_963585895.1 Sepioteuthis lessoniana
GTTGGAGATTATGGCGCTGTGCCACATCGAAGTAAAGAGCTTTGTAAATTACCATTATATAGCCTTGTCTCATAGGGTGCCCAATTCTTTCGGCCTTGTGCCACATCGAAGCAAAGAGCTTTGTAAATTACTATAATATAGCCTTGTCTCATTGGGTGCCCCATTCATTCGGCCTTGTGCCACATCGAAGCAAAGAGCTTTGTAAATTACGATAATACACTCTGGTCTCATTGGGTGCCCAATTCATTCGGCCTTGTGCCACATCGAAGCAAAGAGCTTTGTAAATTACGGTAATAGAGCCTTGTCTCATTGGGTGCCCCATTCCTTCGGCCTTGTGCCACATCGAAGCAAAGAGTTCTGTAAATTACGATTATAGAGCCTAGTCTCATTTGGTGCCGCATTCATTCGGCCTTGTGCCACATCGAAGCAAAGAGCTTTGTAAATTACGATAATAGTGCCTGTTCTCATTGGGTCCCCCATTCATTCGGCCTTGTGCCACATCGAAGCAAAGAGCTTTGTAAATTACTATAATATAGCCTTGTCTCATTGGGTGCCCCATTCATTCGGCCTTGTGCCACATCGAACCAAAGGGTTTTGCAAATTACTATAATATAGCCTTGTCTCATTGTGTGCCCCATTAATTCGGCCTTGTACCACATCGAAGCAAAGAGCTTTGTAAAATTCTATAATATAGCCTTGTCTCATTGGGTGCCCCATTCCTTTGGCCTTGTGCCACATCGAAGCAAAGAGCTTTGTAAATTACTATAATATAGCCTTGTCTCATTGCGTGCCCCATTAATTCGGCCTTGTGCCACATCGAACCAAAGAGCTTTGTAAATTACTATAATAGAGCCTTGTCTCATTGGGTGCCCCATTCCTTCGGCCTTGTTCCACATCGAAGCAAAGAGCTTTGTAAATTACTATAACAGAGCCTTCTCTCATTGGGTGCCCCATTCCTTCGGCCTTGTGCCACTTCGAAGCAAAGAGCTTTGTAAATTACGATAATACACCCTGGTCACATTGGGTGCCCAATTCATTCGGCCTTGTGCCACATCGAAGCAAGGAGCTTTGTAAATTACTATAATAAAACCTTGTCTCATTGGGTGCCCCATTCCTTCGGCCTTGTGCCACATCGAAGCAAAGAGCTTTGTAAATTACTATAATAGAACCTTGTCTCCTTGGGTACCCCATTCCTTCGGCCTTGTGTCACATCGAAGCAAAGAGCTTTGGATATTACGATAATAGTGCCTGTTCTCATTGGGTGCCCCATTCCTTCGGCCTTGTGCCACATCGAAGCAAAGAGCTTTGTAAATTACTATAATATAGCCTTGTCTCATTGTGTGCCCCATTCATTCGGCCTAGTGCCACATCGAAGCAAAGAGCTTTGTAAATTACTATAATATTACCTTGTCTCATTGGGTGCCCCATTCCTTCGGCCTTGTGACACATCGAAGCAAAGAGCTTTGTAAATTACTATAATATTACCTTGTCTCATTGGGTGCCCCATTCCTTCGGCCTTGTGCCACATCGAAGCAAAGAGCTTTGTAAATTACTATAATATTACCTTGTCTCATTGGGTGCCCCATTCCATCGGCCTTGTGACACATCGAAGCAAAGAGCTTTGTAAATTACTATAATATTACCTTGTCTCATTGGGTGCCCCATTCCTTCGGCCTTGTGACACATCGAAGCAAAGAGCTTTGTAAATTACTATAATATAGCCTTGTCTCATCGGGTGCCCCATTCATTCGGCCTTGATCCACATCGAAGCAAAGAGCTTTGTAAATTACTATGATATAGCCTTGTCTCATTGGGTGCTCCATTTATTTGGCCTTGTACCACATTGAAGCAAATAGCTTTGTAAATTACTATAATAAAGCATTGTCTCATTGGGTGCCCCATTTATTTGGCCTTGCACCACATTGAAGCAAATAGCTTTGTAAATTACTATAATAAAGCATTGTCTCATTGGGTGCACCATTCATTCGGCCTTGTGCCACATCGAAGGAAAGAGCTTTGTAAATTACAATAATATAGCCTTGTCTCATAGGGTGCCCTATTCATTCGGCCTTGTGCCACATCGAAGCAAAGAGCTTTGTAAATTACTATAATATAGCCTTATCTATTTAGGTGCTCCATTCATTCGGCCTTGTACCACATCGAAGCCAATAGCTCTGTAAATTACTATAATAAAGCCTTGTCTAATTGGGTGCCCCATTCTGTCGGCCTTGTGCCACATCGAAGCAAAGAGTTTTGTAAATTACTATAATATAGCCTTGTCACATTGGGTGCCCCATTCATTCGGCCTTGTGCTAAATCGAAGCAAAGAGCTTTGCAAATTACTATAATATAGCCTTGTCTCATTGGGTGCCCTATTCATTCGGCCTTTTGCCACATCGAAGCAAATAGCTTTGTAAATTACGATAATAGAGCCCTGACTCATTGGGTGCCACATTCCTTCAGCCTTGTGCCACGTCGAAGCAAAGAGCTTTGTAAATTACTATAATATAGCCTTGTCTCATTGGGTACCCCATTCATTTGGCCTTGTGCCACATCAAAGCAAAGAACTTTGTAAATTACTATAATAAAGCCTTGTCTCATTGGGTGCCCCATTCATTCGGCCTTGTGCCACCTCAAAGCAAAGAACAACCTCAAAGCAAAGAACATTGTAAATTACTATAATATTACCTTGTCTCATTGGTGCCCCATTCCTTCGGCCGTGTGCCACATCGAAGCAAAGAGCTTTGTAAATAACTATAATATAGCCTTGTCGCATTGGGTGCCCCATTTATTCGGCCTTGTGCCACATCGAAGAAAAGAGCTTTGTAAATTACTATAATAGAGCCTTGTCTCATTGGGTGCCCCATTCATTCGGCCTTGTGCCACATCGAAGCAAAGAGCTTTGTAAATTAATATAATATAGCCTTCTCTCATTCGGTGCCCATTCATTCGGCCTTGTGCCGCATCGAAGCAAAGACCTTTGTAAATTACTGTAATAGCGACTTTTCTCATTGGGTGCCCAATTCCTTCGGCTTGTGCCACATCGAAGCAACGAGCTTTGTAAATTACGATAAGAGGCCCTAGTCTCATTGGGTGCCCAATTCATTTGGCCTTGTGCCACATCGAAGCAAACAGCTTTGTAAATTACGACAATCGACCCTGTCTCATTGGGTGCCCAATTCATTCGTCCTTGAGCCACATTGAAGCAAACAGCTTGTAAATTATTAAAATATAGCCATGTCTCATTGAGTGCCCATTCTTTCGGCCTTGTACCACATCGAAGCAAAGAGTTTTGTAAATTACTATACTATAGCCGTGTCTCATTGGTGCCCCATTCATTCGGCCTTGTGCCACATCGAAGCAAAGAGCTTTGTAAATTACTATAATATAGCTTTGCCACATTGGCTGCCCCATTCCTTCGGCCTTGTGCTACATCGAAGCAACGAGCTTTGCAATTACGATAATACACCCTGGTCACATTGGGTGCCCTATTCATTCGGCTTGTGCCACATCGAAGCAAAGAGTTTTGTAAATTACTATATATAGCCTTGTCTCATTGGGTGCCCCATCATTCGGCCTTGTGCCACATCGAATTAATAAGTTTTGTAAATTAATATAATATAGCCTTGTCTCATTGGGTGCCCCATTCATTCGGCCTTGTGCACATCGAAGCAAAGTGTTTTGTAAATTACTATAATATAGCCTTGTCTCATTGCGTGCCCCATTCATTCGTTCTTGTGCCACATCGAAGCAAATATTTGTGTAATTAATATAATGTAGCCTTGTCTCATTAGGTGCCCCATTCATACAGCCTTGTGCCACATCGAAGCAAAGAGCTTTGTAAATTACTATAATAGAGCCTTGTCTCATTGGTGCCCCATTCAATCGGCCTTGTGCCACATCGAATTAATAAGTTTGTAAATTAATATAATATAGCCTTGTCTCATTGGGTGCCCCATTCATTCGGCCTTGTGCCACATCGAACCAAAGAGCTTTGTAAATTACTATAATATAGCCTTGTCTCATTGTGTTCCCCATTAATTCGGGCCTTGTACACATCGAAGCAAATAGCTTTGTAAATAACTATAATGAAGCCTTGTCTCATTGGGTGCCCCATTTATTCGGCCTTGTGCCACATTGAAGCAAAGAGCTTTGTAAATTACAATAATAGAGACCTGTCTCATTGTGTTCCCTATTCCTTCAGCCTTGTGCACATCGAAGCAAAGAGATTTGTAAATTACGATAATAGAGCCCTGTCTCATTGTGTGCCCCATTCCTTCAGCCTTGTGCCACATCGAAGCAAAGACCTTTGTAAATACTATAATAAAGCCTTGTCTCATTGGGTGCCCCATTTATTCGGCCTTGTGCCACATCGAAGCAAAGAGCTTTGTAAATTACGATAATAGAGCCCTGTCTCATTGTGTGCCCCATTCCTTCAGCCTTGTGCCACATCGAAGCAAAGAGCTTTGTAAATTACTATAATAAAGCCTTGTCTCATTGCGTGCCCCATTTCGTTCGGCCTTGTGCCACATCGAAGCAAAGAGCTTTGTAAATTTACGATAATAGAGCCCTGTCTCATGGTGTGCCCCCGTTCCTTCAGCCTTGTGCCACAGTCGAAGCAAAGAGCTTTGTAAATTACTATAATAAAGCCTTGTCTCAATGGGTGCCCATTTATTCGGCCTTGTGCCACATCGAAACTAAGAGCTTTGTAATTACGATAATAGAGCCCTGTCTCATTGTGTGCCCACATTCCTTCAGCCTTGTGCCACATCGAAGCAAAGAGCTTTGTAAATTACTATAATAAAGCCTTGTCTCATTGGGTGCCCCATTTATTCGCCTTGTGCCACATCGAAGCAAAGAGCTTTGTAAATTACGATAATAGAGCCCTGTCTCATTATTGTGCCCCATTCCTTCAGCCTTGTGCCACATCGAAGCAAAGAACTTTGTAAATTACTATAAAAAAGCCTTGTCTCATTGGGTGCCCCATTTATTCGGCCTTGTGCCACAACGAAAAAAAAGAGCTTTGTAAATTACGATAATAGAGCCCTGTCTCATTGTGTGCCCCATTCATTCAGCCTTTTCCACATCGAAGCAAAGAGCTTTGTAAATTACAATAATATAGCCTTGTCTCATTGGGTGCCCCATTCATTCGGCCTTGTGCCACATCAAAGCAAAGAATTTTGTAAATTACTATAATATAGCCTTGTCTCATTGGGTGCCCCATTCATTCGGCCTTGTGCCACATCGAAGCAAAGAGCTTTGTAAATTACGATAATACACCCTGGTCACATGGGTGCCCAATTCATTCGGCCTTGTACCACATCGAAGCAAAGAGCTTTATAAATTACTATACTATAGCCGTGTTTCGTTGGGTGCCCCATTCATCCGGCCTTGTGCCGCATCGAAGCAAAGTGCTTTGTAAATTACTATAAAATAACCTTGTCTCATTGGGTGCCCCATTCATTCGGCCTTGTGCCACATCGAAGCAAAGAGTTTTGTAATTACTATAATATAGCCTTGTCTCTTTGGGTGCCCAATCCATTCGGCCTTGTGCCACATCGAATTAATAAGTTTTGTAATTAATATAATATAGCCTTGTCTCATTGGGTGCCCCATCCTTCGGCTTTGTGCCACATCGAAGCAAAGAGTTTTGTAAATTACTATAATATAGCCTTGTCTCATTGGGTGCCCCATCCATTCGGCCTTGTGCCACATCGAATTAATAAGTTTTGTAAATTAATATAATATAGCCTTGTCTCATTGGGTGCCCCATTCATTCGGCCTTGTGCCACATCGAAGCAAAGAGTTTTGTAAATTACTATAATATAGCCTTGTCTCATTGGGTGCCCAATTCATTCGTTCTTGTGCCACATCGAAGCAAATATTTGTGTAAATTACTATAATATAGCCTTGTCAAATTAGGTGCCCCATTCCTTCGGCTTTGTGCCACATCGAAGAAAGAGCTTTGTAAATTACAATAATAGAGCCTTGTCTCATTCGGTGCCCCATTCTTTCGGCCTTGTGCCACATCAAAGCAAAGAGCTTTGTAAATTACGATAATAGACCCTGGTCTCATTGGTGGCCCAATTCATTTGGCCCTGTGCCACATCGATGCAAAGAGCTTTGTAAATTACTATAATATAGCCATGTCTCATTGGGTGCCACATTCATTCGGCCTTGTGCCACATCGAAGCAAAGAGCTTTGTAAATTACGATAATACACCCTGGTCTAATTGGGTGCCCAATTCATTTTGCCTTGTGCCACATCGAAGCAAAGAGCTTTGTAAATTACTATAATATAGTCTTGTCTCATTGGTTGCCCCATTCCTTAGATCTGCCACATCGAAGCAAAGAGCTTTGTAAATTACTATAATATAGCCTTGTCTCGTTGGGTGCCCCAGTCATTCGGCCTTGTGCCACATCGAAAAAAAGAGCTTTGTACATTACTATAATATAGCCTTGTCTCATTGGGTGCCCAATTCATTCGGCCTTTTGCCACATCGAAGCAAAGAGCTTTGTAAATTACTATAATATAGTCTTGTCTCATTGGTTGCCCCATTCCTTAGATCTTCTGCCACATCGAAGCAAAGAGCTTTGTAAATTACTATAATATAGCCTTGTCTCGTTGGGTGCCCCAGTCATTCGGCCTTGTGCCACATCGAAAAAAAGAGCTTTGTACATTACTATAATATAGCCTTGTCTCATTGGTTGCCCCATTCATTTGGCCTTTTGCCACATCGAAGCAATGAGTTTTGTAAATTACTATAATATAGACTTGTCTCATTGGGTGCCCCATTCACTCGGCCTTGTGCCACATCGAAGCAAAGAGCTTTGTAAAATATGATAATAGACCCTGGTCTAATTGGTTGCCCACTTCATTCGGCCTTGTGCCACATCGAAGCAGAGAGCTTTGTAAATTATTATAATATAGCCTTCTCTCATTGGTGCCCCATTCTTTCGGCCTTGTGCCACATTGAAGCAAAGAGCTTTGTAAATTACGATAATAAACCTTGGTCTCATTGGGTGCACCATTCATTTGGCCTTGTGCCACATCAAATAAAGAGTTTTGTAAATTACTATAATATAGCCTTGTCTCATTGGGTGCCCCATTCATTCGGCCTTGTGCCACATCGAACCAAAGAGCTTTGTAAATTACTATAATATAACCTTGTCTCATTGGGTGCCCCATTCCTTCGGCCTTGTGCCACATCGAAGCAAAGAGCTTTGTAAATTACTATAATAGAGCCTTGTCTCAGTGATGCCCCATTTATTCGGCCTTGTGCCACATCGAATTAATAAGTTTTGTAATTAATATAATATAGCCTTGTCTCATTGGGTGCCCCATTTTATTCGGCCTTGTGCCACATCGAATCAAAGAGCTTTCTAAATTGCTATAATATAGCCTTGTCTCATTGTGTGCCCCATTCATTTGGCCTTGTACCACATCGAAGCAAAGAGCTTTGTAAATTACTATAATATAGCCTTGTCTCATTGTGTGCCCCATTCATTCGGCCTTGTGCCACATCGAAGCAAAGAGCTTTGAAATTACTATAATATAGCCTTGTCTCATTGTGTGCCCCATTCATTCGTCCTTGTGCCACAGGGAAGCAAAGAGCTTTGTAAATTACTATAATATATCCTTGTCTCATTGGGTGCCCAATTCATTCGGCCTTGTGCCACATCGAAGCAAAGTGCTTTGTAAATTACTATTATATAGCCTTGTCTCATTGGGTGCCCCATTCAGTCGGTCTTGTGCCACATCGAAGCAAAGAGCTTTGTAAATTACTATAATATAGCCTTGTCGCATTGGGTGCCCCATTTATTCGGCCTTGTACCACATCGAAGCAAAGAGCTTTGTAAATTACTCTAATAGAGACTTGTCTTATTGGGTGCCCCATTCCTTCGGCTTTGTGCCACATCGAAGCAAAGAGCTTTGTAAATTACTATAATATAGCCTTGTCTCATTGGGTGCCCCATTCCTTAGATCTTCTGCCACATCGAAGCAAAGAGCTTTGTAAATTACTATAATATAGCCTTGTCTCGTTGGGTGCCCAGTCATTCGGCCTTGTGCCACATCGAAAAAAAGAGCTTTGTACATTACTATAATATAGCCTTGTCTCATTGGTTGCCCCATTCATTTGGCCTTTTGCCACATCGAAGCAATGAGTTTTGTAAATTACTATAATATAGACTTGTCTCATTGGGTGCCCCATTCACTCGGCCTTGTGCCACATCGAAGCAAAGAGCTTTGTAAAATATGATAATAGACCCTGGTCTAATTGGTTGCCCACTTCATTCGGCCTTGTGCCACATCGAAGCAGAGAGCTTTGTAATTATTATAATATAGCCTTGTCTCATTGGGTGCCCCATTCTTTCGGCCTTGTGCCACATTGAAGCAAAGAGCTTTGTAAATTACGATAATAAACCTTGGTCTCATTGGGTGCCCATTCATTTGGCCTTGTGCCACATCGAAGAAAGAGTTTTTTAAATTACTTCAATAGAGCCTTGTCTCATTGGGTGCACCATTCATTTGGACTTGTGCCACATCAAATAAAGAGTTTTGTAAATTACTATAATATAGCCTTGTCTCATTGGGTGCCCTATTCATTCGGCCTTGTGCCACATCGAACCAAAGAGCTTTGTAAATTACTATAATATAACCTTGTCTCATTGGGTGCCCCATTCCTTCGGCCTTGTGCCACATCGAAGCAAAGAGCTTTGTAAATTACTATAATAGAGCCTTGTCTCAGTGATGCCCCATTTATTCGGCCTTGTGCCACATCGAATTAATAAGTTTTGTAAATTAATATAATATAGCCTTGTCTCATTGGGTGCCCCATTTTATTCGGCCTTGTGCCACATCGAATCAAAGAGCTTTCTAAATTGCTATAATATAGCCTTGTCTCATTGTGTGCCCCATTCATTTGGCCTTGTGCTACATCGAAGCAAAGAGCTTTGTAAATTACTATAATATAGCCTTGTCTCATTGTGTGCCCCATTCATTCGGCCTTGTGCCACATCGAAGCAAAGAGCTTTGAAATTACTATAATATAGCCTTGTCTCATTGTGTGCCCCATTCATTCGTCCTTGTGCCACAGGGAAGCAAAGAGCTTTGTAAATTACTATAATATATCCTTGTCTCATTGGGTGCCCAATTCATTCGGCCTTGTGCCACATCGAAGCAAAGAGCTTTGTAAATTACTATTATATAGCCTTGTCTCATTGGGTGCCCCATTCAGTCGGTCTTGTGCCACATCGAAGCAAAGAGCTTTGTAAATTACTATAATATAGCCTCGTCGCATTGGGTGCCCCATTTATTCGGCCTTGTACCACATCGAAGCAAAGAGCTTTGTAAATTACTCTAATAGAGACTTGTCTCATTGGGTGCCCCATTCCTTCGGCTTTGTGCCACATCGAAGCAAAGAGCTTTGTAAATTACTATAATATATCCTTGTCTCATTGGGTGCCCCATTCATTCGGCCTTGTGCCACATCGAAGCAAAGAGCTTTGTAAATTACTATAATATAGCCTTGTCTCATTCGGTTCCCCATTCATTCGGCCTTGTGCCACATCGAAGCAAAGAGATTTGTAAATTACGATAATAGAGCCTTGTCTCATTGGGTGCCCCATTAATTCAGCCTTGTGCCACATCGAAGCAAAGAGCTTTGTAAATTACGATAATAGAGCCTTGTCTCATTGGGTGCCCCATTCATTCGGCCTTGTGCCAAATCGAAGCAAAGCTTTGTAAAATTCTATATTAGAGCCTTGTCTCATTGGGTGCCCTATTCATTCGGCCTTGTGCCACATCGAAGCAAAGGCCTTTGTAAATTACTATAATAGAGCCTTGTCTCATTTGGTGCTCCTTTCATTCGGCCTTGTGCCACATCGAAGCAAAGAGCTTTGTAAATTACTATAATATAGCCTTGTCTCATTGGGTGCCCCATTCATTCGGCCTTTAGCCACATCGAAGCAAAGAGCTTTGTAAATTACGATAATAGAGCTTTGTCTGATTGGGTGCCCATTCATTCGGCCTTGTGCTACTTCGAAGCAAAGAGCTTCGTAAAAAAATGTCGGTGCACGTGGTGTAATGATTATCATCGGAGGAAATGGATACGGCGACACGAGTTCACATCCTGGACGAGACTGATTGCATTTCACATTGCTCTAATACCTTTGGGAAAGGGTGAATCCAAATATTCTCCCTCCAGGTATGGGTAAATAGTAGGACAGACTGTTCTTAAGCCTTGGTGAGGCAACTACTCTAGGAGAAGGAAAACTCTTAATTCAAACCTGTTAAACTCCGCTTAAAAATTGACCTTGTGCCATATCCCTCCTTAGCGGAGGGGTTGGTAAATAGGATTAACTCTTCACTTCTGAGTTCGGTTCTTGGACACGAGAGAGAGATACACAATTCTTAACCATTCTATACAAACAAAACTCAAACGCTTGGCACATCTTGTAGTCTTTAAGATCTCTGTCGGTAGAGATCTGCAGAACTCCATGGTCAGACTTCAACTTCTCAACATTCATCAAATAAACTTAAGAAAAACACTTCAATTATTCCCATTGCCTACACACGTGTCTCTCTACGACAAAATTAACCAAATTAGTAATACCAATCATACAAACGACATCAGAGACCATTAAAAATCTCACTAAAATCTTGCAACAACGCAACTACTTCTCACCAGGTATATATTCTATACCATGCAAAGTTGCTGTAGAATAGACTGACTGCTCTCTGCAGAGGGGTAAGTCCCCCACCAAAAAAGAAAACATTTGTGTCCTGGTATATTACACTAAACAATCTGATTATGAGGTTCCAGTATGCTGGGGATTTAGGGAATGTGGAGTACCCCTTCAATACCATAGCTCCCAGGTCCTCTCTGGCCCGGAGTGGTAGCACCTGATAGGACCCTATCTATGGATTAAATTCAACTAACGGCATACTTATGCTAAACTAAATTGTTTGACTAAATTGAATAGATTGAAATAGAAATGTTTTTGACAAACTGTACTTACATTTAAACTGCGTGCTTATGCTAAACTGAATTATTTGAAATAAAACTGTTTTTGTCATTGAAATTGTATTTACTCTAAAATGAATTGTTTAACATAGTACTGTTTTGACATTTAACTATGTGTAAACAAAATCTGTACTAAACTGAATTGGTTAAATTAGAACTGTTGAATAAACTGCACAGTTTGAAATAGAAATGATTTTGGCCATTAAACTATGTAATCATGCTAAACTGAATTCTTTGAAATATAATTGATTAGTAACATAATATTCTAATTATAACTATACTAAACTGAATTAAAACGGTATGACTAACCTGAATAGCTTGAAATAGAACTAATTTCATAAAAATTCATTTGGCGTTAAATAACCTACAAAGGTTGATATGCCATAAAACCCAACTAACCATGCAAAGATAGTAGCAAACATTATATTGGTGAAACCCAACAAAATGAAGAAAAAAGAATCAACGAATACAAACAATCTGTCAATTAAACTAAATAACGACCGAAATGTTGTTTTTTTTTTCCTCATGATAGATCTCAAATTTAATTTTTCCAAGCTATTCTAATTAAACCTATGTTGTATAGCCACATAATACATATACATCTGCATGCCGAATCATAACGACACAACAATAAAGGTGCGTGTGGTGTAATGGTTATCGTCGCAGGAATTGGACACGGCGACACGAGTTCAAATCCTGGACTGATTGCATTTCACATAGCACTAATACCCTTGGGATAGGTATGAATCCAGTTATTCTCCCTCCATCTATGGGTAAATAGTAGGGCAGACTGTTTCTTAAGCCTTGGTGAGGCAACTACTCTAGGAGAAGGAAAACTCTGAATTCAAACCTGTTAAACACCGCTTAAAAAATTGACCTTGTGTCATATCTTGCCCGAGCGGGAGGGTTTAGTAAATATGATATAGACGAGCGACACAGTCCTTTAGAAAAATACACCTCTCACTTTATTGAAAGTGTTGTGTGTGAGAGGGAGTTGGAGACCGAACAGAACTGCAACATATTGACCCCCCCCCACTCTAATGGCCATAACCGCGTTCCCTTCACATTCTCCTGGGCTGCTCAACCGGGGGCGTGGGGGTCCAACCTCTCTGGGACATGTTCCTCAATCCAGCATCTTATCTCCAACTGACTGATCCCCAACTGACTGACTTCCTGTCTTCACCCGGGTTATATAATGATTTGACGTCCACTCTTCTTCCTGCGAGCGTCACAATCGCACTCATTCAACCTGTCCACGGGCAAGGTTATAATATTCTGATATTCCTCGACCGGATGCACCTGTTATTTACACATGTGCATTTCCTATTTTAACAGCCCGGCCGGGTCGGAGGTCAATATACAACACCTATACGTTGCAAAAAAATACCTCAAATTGTTATGATCTGCAGTCAATTCCAAAAAGCACATAAAGCAACGTCCTGGGTTCTATCAGATTTCACCTTACTTGGCAGACATCATATTAAACGAAAATTACATCAAAATAGAGAATAGATTTTTTAAAATTAGCCAAAAAATTCACAAAAATTTTTTAGCAAAAGCTAACATACATTTTTACTCAATTCTACTAAACTACGAATTCTTTCTTTTTCTTTCTTCATTTCTATTTAGATACTCCCTTATTGTCAATGTCTTTCATGAAACAGGATACGCTTGAACCCCTGCCCGCTCCATCCCTATCATTTCTTTCCCTGTTTTTTTTCTCAAAAAATCCCTCTCTCCTCTCATATTTCCCTCTTTCTTACAAATGTTAATCCATCTCTATCTGGTCAAATATCAGATGAAACCTGATACACTTGATGGTACCTACCTATGACCATCTACCCAGACGGTCATATTCAAAACCAATAACCCTTACCACCATCTTTAAAACCTATATCTATTTCTCTCCCATTTCTTCCTTTATCTGTATCTTGTCTTTAGACTCTTTTCCATCCCTTTATAACTTTTTACATTTACACCATTATTTCATCTGTCTCCGCAATTGCTAAAATGTAGAAAAACTAAAAAAACTCCTTAGTCTGAAAAAGTTTTTCTATGAATAAAGAATGAAATATTACTACAAAACCCATTGTAAGTGTTTGATTTTTCCACTTATATATATATATATATATATATTGTTACGAGTTCAGGGAAATCTTTAGTCGTAAGGAAAAGAAACGCTTTAGGGGTTTCCTTCATACGAGCCCCTAAAACGTCTAATGTATTCCCCAGAAATCCAGTAGCAAACAGAAAAAAGAGTGATAAAGAAGGCAAATATCCATGCGGGTAAGTTCTGGTTTTCAAAGAATGAAAAAGACGAACATGACCCAAATTTGTAACAGGAACTAAAACATTTATTACAAAAAGAAAACAAATATCAATAAAAATATGAAAAGTAGAATGTACTATTGAATAGAAAGGGTTGGGGGGCTAGTGCATGCAGCAATTTATGGACAAATTTACCAAAAAGTGGAATGATGTGTGTGTAAACCATAAGTCTAAATATGAAATTTCACGAGAGAGAGAGAGAGAGAGAGAGAGAGAGAGAGAGATTCAATGCGTAGTAATTATCTGTTTCAAAGAGATAGTTTGGCTGTCTTTATTTCAGGTGTCTTACGGTGGTTCTCACATTCGTTGTTTTTCCTTAAAGGGAATTTTTAAAGGGAACGCCTGAGGCTCATTTATTCTCTGCACGAATGCTTATCCACTACAGCCTTGTACTGTGTGCGCTGGGATGACAGGCTCGTTCACTGAACCCAACAAAAGATCTCTGTCGACTTTGATAGCACGTCTTCACATTACAGCGGTCGTTTAGGGACTGATTTCCTTTTCCCTTTCCAACATTTTCAAGGGAAGCGCCAAAGATTCCTTCGTTTTTCTTAACAAAGGCCTCTCCATGAAATCCTGGATTAGTGTACTGGTGTAGCCTGGTTCCTTGACGGAGCTCAACCAAAATCGATGCCGATTTTTCAGCACGTACTTAGATCGCCATGGTTGGTCTGGAACTGAATTTCTTCCTCTATTTTCTATTCAGCGCCCACTTAAACAACTTCTTGTTTGAGTTTGTTTCAGCCAGTCACTACTCATCAGGCCGTTTGCTGCTAATATTACTCCATTTTTACTATGACTTGGATTCTGGTATTACCCCCCCCCGTTCACCTTCCCATTCATTCCTCCCTTATTGTTCGCATAGCCTCTCTTTCTTTCTTTCTTTCTCTCTCTCTCTCTCTCTCTCTCTCTCTCTGTGTGTGACTCATCATCATGACCCTCTCACTCACTTCTCTCTCCCACTCTCCTCCTCCGGAACATTATATATATATACTTATATATATGAATTATATAATATATATATATATATATATATATATATATATATATTTCTTTAAGAAAAACAAAAATCGGTCGCATTAAGATTATAAATTTATTTCCATCCTTTTATAACAGGATGGAAATAAAATTATAATCCTAATGTGATCGATTTTTGTTTTTCTTAAAGAAATTATTGCTCTGTTATGTTAGTTACATTGAGCTCTTTACCAGGATATTTAAATGTTCATAGTTGAATGATTTTTGTCCCGGCGGATTTATTCCCGACTCCGGTTAAACTGGACTGAATATATATATATATATATATATATATATATATATATATATATATATATATATCGAAGCAAGCTGCCAATAGTCTTTCAGATTCAATTAAATGCAACATATTCTATTTCCTTTTTGTATATTTTAGAACAATACCTGATTGGCTGCTTTAGGAATTATGGCAAGGGTTACTGGCCTAAGAGTATGGGAAATGTTCGTCATGCTGCCGAATGTATGTATAGATGCCGGAAAGCTGGTTTTGCCTATGCAGGTGTATTTGTAAGTTAACTGAGAAGTGGTATAATTTTTACTTTACTTTTATTTATTTATATTACAGATTGAAGGGTAGAATTAAATTCATCTTGAAACTCGATGTATATATCTATCTCTTACTTATATATCTATCTAACTTAGTCTGTTCATATCTATCTATCCCAGTCTATATATATATATATATATATATATATATATGTTTGTGTGTATGACTTCCAATCTATCGTATTGAACGCCCAAACAAAAAAGTCTGTGAACCTCTTGTTGCCCTTACAAAAAAATCTGGGAATTATTGATTGCCAAACAAAAAAGTCTGGGAATTTATTGATGCCCCTACAAAAAAAGTCTGGAAATTTATTGATGCCCATACAAAAAATTCAGGGAACATATTGATGCCCATACAAAAAAATCTAGGAACCTATTGATACCCAAACAAAAAAGTTTGGGAACATTGATGAACATATAAAAAGTCTGGGAACTTTTTGATGCCCAAAATAAAGTCTTGGAACTTATTGATGCCCAACCAAAAAAGTCAGGGAAATTATTAAATGCCCATACAAAAAAGTCTAGGAACTTATTGGTGCCCATACAAAAAAAGTCTGGGAAATTATTGATACCCAAACAAAAAGGTCTGGGAACTTATTCATGGCCAAATAAAAGGTCTGGGAACTTATTGATGCCCAAACATAAAAGACTGGGAATTTATTGATGCCCATACAAAAAAGTTTGGGAACTTATTGATGCCTAAACAAAAAAAAATCTGTGAACTTATTGATGCCTATAAAAATAAGTGTGAACGTATTTAATGCCCAAATACAAAAATCTGGGAAGTTTTGATGCCCATAATAACGTCTGGGAACTTATTGATGCCCAAACAAAAAAGTTTGGGAACATTGATGAACATACAAAAAGTCTGGGAACTTTTTGATGCCCAAAATAAAGTCTTGGAACTTATTGATGCCCAAACAAAAAAGTCTGCGAAATCATTGTACCCATTCAAAAAAGTCTGCGATCATTGGGGGGGTCATACAAAAAAGTCAGGGAATTCATTGAAACCCAAACAAAAAAGTCTGGGAATTATTGATTCCGAAACAAAAAAGTCAGGGAAATTATTGTGCCCAAACAAAAAAGTCTGTGAACCTATTGATGCCCATACAAATAGGTGTGAACGTATTGAATGCCCAAACAAAAAATCTGGGAATGTATTGGTGCCCATACAAGAAAACCTCGGAAATTATGGATGCCCCTTCAAAAAAGTCTGGGAACTTTTTGATGCCCATACCAAAAAGTCTGGGAACTTACTGATGGCAAAACAAAAAAAATCCCGGAACTTATTGATGCCCCAAAAAAAAAGTCTGCGAACTTATTGATGCTCCTACAAAATGTCTGGGAAATTATTGATGCCCATACGAAAACGTCTGGTGACTTATTGATGCCCAAACAAAAAAGTCTGGGAACTTATTTATTTTCAAACAAAAAGCTCTGTGAATTTATTGATACCCATACAAAAAAGTCTGTGAACTTATTGATGCCCAAACGAAAAAGTCTGTGGATTTATTGATAACCATACAAAAAAGTCTGGGAACTTATTGAATCTCCGACAAAAAAGTCTATGAAATTATTAATACCCATACGAAAAAGTCAGGGAACTAATGGATGCCAAAAAAAAACGTAAATGAACTTATTGATGCCCAAAAAAAGTTTGTTTATGTATTGATACCCATACAAAAAAGTCTGGGAACATATTGATGCCCAAACAAAAAAGGTGAACGTATTAAATGCCCAAACAAAAATATCTGGGAACTTATTGATGCCACTACATAAAAGTGTAACCGTATTGATGCCCAAATAAAAAATCCTGTGAACTTATTTAATGCCCAAACAAAAATGTCTGGCAACTTATTGATACCCAAACAAATAAGTCTGGAAACTTATTGATGCTCATACAAAAAAGTCTGGAACTTATTGATGCCCCTACAAAAATGTCTGGGAACATATTGATGCCCATACAAAAACGTCTGGGAACTTATTGATGCCCTACCAAAAAAGTCTGTGAACTTCTTTATGCTCATACAAAAAAGTGATAACGTATTGAATTCCCAAACAAAAAAGTCTGTGAACTTAGTGATGCCCTACAAAAACGTCAGGGAGCTTATTGATGCCCATACAAAAATGTCTGGGAAAATATTGATGCCCTAGAAAAAGTCTGTGAACTTATTGTCGCCCAAACAAAAAAATATGGAAATTTATTGAGGCCCATACAAAAAGTTTGAGAACTTATTTATGCCCATACAAAAAAGTGTGAACGTGTAGGATGCCCAAACAAAAAATCTGTTAACCTATTGAATGCCCAAACAAAAAAGTCTGGGAACATAGTGATGCCCCTACATAAAAGTGTGACCGTATTGATGCCCAAACAAAAAAGCCTGTGAACTTATTGAATGCCCAAACGAAAAATTCTGGGAACTTATTGATGCCCCAACAAAAGTGTCTAGGAACTAATTGATGCCCAAACAAAAAAGTCTAGAAACTTATTGATGCTCATACAAAAAATTCTGGGAATTTATTGATGCCCCAACAAAAACTCTGGGAACTTAATGATACAAAAAAATTGTGAATTATTGAATGCTAAAAAAAGTCTGGGAACTTATTGAATGCCCAAACAAAAAAGTGTGAACGTATTTAATGCACAAAAAGAAGTCTGTCAACTTATTGATGCCCCAACAAAAATTTCTGGGAACTTATTGATGCCCAAAGAAAAATGGGTGGGAACGTATTCATTCCCATCCAAAAAATCTGTGAACGTATTGAATGCCAAACAAAAAAGTCTTTAAACTTATTGAATACACTTACAAAAACAGCTGGAAACTTATTCATACCCATACAAAAAAGTGTGAACGTATTGAATGCCCAAACAAGTCTGGGAACTTATTGATGGCCAAACAAAAAAATTCTGGGAACTTGATGCCCTTACAAAAACGCCTGGGAACGTATTGATGCCCAAACAAAAAAATCTGGGAACTTACTGATACCCAAAGTAAAAAGTCTGGGAACTTATTGATGCCCAAACAAAAAAGTCTGGGAAATTATTGATGCCCATACAAAAAAGTCTGGGAACTTGATGCCCTTACAAAAAGCCAGGGAACTTATTGATGCCCAAACTAAAAAGTCTGTGAACTTATTGATGCCCAAACAAAAAGGTCTGGGAAATTATTGATGCACTCACAAAAAAGCCTGGTAACTTATTGATGCCCAAACAAAAATTCTGGGAAATTATTGATGCCCAAACAAAAAGTCAGAGGAATTATTGATGCCCAAACAAAAAAGTCTGGGAACTTATTGAATGCCCAAACAAAAAAGTCTGTGAAATAATGGATGCACATAAAAAAAAAGTGTGATCGTATTGAAGGCCCAAACAAAATATTGTGGGAAAATATTGATGCCCCAACAAAAAGTCTCGGAACTTACTGATGCCCAAACAAAAAAGTCTGGAAACTTATTGATGCCTTTACAAAAAAAGTGTGAACGTATGGAATGCCCAAAAAAAAACTCTTGGAACTTATTGATGCCAAAACAAAATGTCTGTGAAATTCTTGATGACCATACAAAAAAGTTTAAGAACTTATTGATGCCCATACAAAGTGTGAACGTATTTAATGCCCCAACAAAAAAGGCTGGGATCTTATTGATGCCCTTAGAAATGTCTGGGAACTTATTGATGCCCATACAAAAAAGTATAGGAACATATTGATGCGAAAACAAAAAAGTCAGGGAAATTATTTAATGCCCAAACAAAAAAGTCTGGGAACTTATTGATGCCCAAACAAAAAAGTCAGGGAAATTATTGTGCCCAAACAAAAAAGTCTGTGAACTTATTGATGCCCAAACAAAAAAGTCAGGGAAATTATTGTGCCCAAACAAAAAAGTCTGTGGACTTATTGATGCCCATACAAAAAAGGGTGAACGTATTGAATGTCCAAACAAAAAAGTCTGTGAACTTTTTGAATGACCATAGGAAAAAGTCTGGGAACTTATTGATGCCCTTACAAAAAAGTGTGATCGTATTGACTGCTCAAACAAAAAAGTCTGTGAAATTATTTAATGCCCATACAAAAAGACTATGAACTTATTCATGCCCATGCAAAAATGTCTGGGAAATTATTGAATGTCCATACAAAAAAGTCTGGGAACTTATTGGATGCCCATACAAAAAAGTGTGGGTACATTGAATCCCTATACAAAAAAAATCTGGGAAATTATTGAATGCCCTTACAAACATAATCTGGGAACTTATTGAATTCTTATACAAAAATAGTCTGGGAACATTGAATGCCTTTACAAAAAAGTCTGGGAACTTATTGATTGCCCCTACAAAAAAAGTCTGGGAACTTACTGAATGCCCATACAAAAATAGTTATGGGACATTACCCATACAAAATAGTATGGATACTTATTGAATGTCCATACAAAAATGGTCTGGGAACCTGGAATGCCCTTACAAAAAACTCTGGGAACTTATTGATACAAAAAAAAAGTCTGGGAACTTACTGATGCCATTACAAAAAAGTGTGAACGTATTGAATGCCCAAACAAAAAAGTCTGGGAACATAGTGATGCCCCAACAAAAAGTCTCGGTACTTATTGCTGTCCCTCCAAAGAAGTCTGGAAACTTATTGATGCCTATACCAAATATACTGATGGCCAAACAAAAAAGTCTGGGGACTTATTGAATGCCCATTCAAATAAATGCACAAAATGTTACAAGTAGTTATGCAGTACGCCAATAAATAATTATACCCCATTTCAATCATACATCTTAGATGCATCTGGGAGGTCTTCAGTGATGCGCTGTCTTCATTGCCGATTTCGGGTTATTTCTGCATCATATCAGCTCCGACAGTAACCCCGGCTTGACTCTAAAAGAGCCAAGCCGCCTCCGTGATCGCGACGTGCTACGCTCGTGCCTCTACCAAAGCAAAAAGAAAAAATAAATCAATTTTTGGTAAAAAAAAACAAATTTTCTTCTAAACCTAAAATCTCAAGATTGTAAAATTTCTTATTGAACATTATTTAGTTAAAACAAACATTATGAGCTAATGATAACAGAACGTTGAACTTATCTTTCTTCAATATTCATTGATCTGACTGAGCCTGTTCTTATATATCGATCTATCTGTCTCTGTGTTATATCGTCATCTACAGCATCATAACGACGCAATAATTAAACAGACGAACGAAGATTTCTTTATAAATATATGTACCTCTCACTTTATTTGTAACGTTTGAAATGGTTACTCAAAATTTGCGTGTGAGAGGGAGTTGGAGACCGAACAGAAACTTCAATATTTTGACCCCCACTCTTATGGCCGTCAGCGTTGTGTTTTCTCGTTCTCCTGATGCTCAACCGGAGGCCCTGGGCCCACTCTGCTGGATGATGGCTTTCTTTACTGCATCTTATCAGCATCTTCTCCGGACCTCAACTCATCAGGGCCCCAAGGCCCCAAGGCCTGATGTGGCTTTCCCTACCACAACTCGTCTATAACTCCGTCTCCAACTGGAACTGGAACTCGAACTGTCTGACTTCTGTCTTGACTGAGTTATATAATAGTTCAACTCCCACTCAGTCGCCTACTCGATTTTTGGAATCTCATGTTGGATCATCAAGCGGAAATAACTGTCATGCAGTTCACAGGTCACTCTCTTCCGGGCATCAATCTATGAGTGTACCATGGGAATTTTTTTACCTCGTCCCATTTCATCAGCTAATTTCCGCCCACGCGATTTCCTCTCATAACTGCCATTAAAATGTGTCACTTCCTTCCGGTGCATCACCTTGGAATGGCATTTTTGGCCGGGTCGAAGGTCAAAATACAACATCTGTAAATTATCATTTGTAAGTGATAAAAAGACATCAAATATATCTATCTTACACTGTTCATTATTGATCTATCTGACTAATTCTTTACCAGTCTATCAATCAATCTATGAATCAATTGATCTATCAAAATAAATTTTCATAGTGAAATATATTTCTTTATTTTCAGTTCGGAGAGTATTGCTATTGTGGACAGGCATATGAGCAAAAACCGCTATCGGACGACTGTACAATGATCTGCCAAAATGGTGACCACAATTGTGGGGGAATATTGTCCATGTCCATTTACAAAACAAGTAAGTTGAACACTTTAACCTCGGACGAAAACTAACAAATTGCGAAACAGAAAAACAGGTTTATTCGACTCATACATGGGACTCTAACTGGTACAACAACTTTCAGTCAGAGTGGACATGTATGTATATATATATAAATACAAATTTCGTTGAACATAATAGACATTGTCAATTATGTGCAACGAAATTTGTATTAATGAAGAAATGCTGCAAAAGTATACATATTTTAAACTCCATGATCCTGCAGCTCATAAATATAACAGCACTTTGGAATACAGACGTACGAACGGATCTAGAAGAAAATATGTTGACAGAATATGTCTATTATGCTCAACTAAATTTGTATTAATAAAGAAATGCTGGCAAAATACACATACATATATATAATATATATATATATAGGTCCATACATATGCATATATATATGTGTGTGTGTGTATATATATATATACATACATATGTAAATATATATAAATATATATATATATATAATAATGTATATAAACATTCATATAAAGTGTATATATACATATATATATAGGTCCACACATATATATATATATATATATATATATATATATATATATATATGTGTGTGTGTGTGTGTATGTATATATATATATACAAATATATATATACAAATTTCATTAAACATAATAGACATGTTCTGTCCACATATTTTCTTCTGGATCCGTTCGTATTCGGACAGGATATGACACAAGGTCAATTTCTAAGCGAAGTTTAACAGGTTTCAATTCAGTCTTCCTTCTCCTAGACTAGTTGCCTTGCCAAGTCTGCACTACTATTTTACCCTTAGCTGGAGGGAGAATAATTGGATTCATAATTTCCCAGGGGTATTAGTGCAAGGTGAAATGCAATCAGTCTTGTCCAGGATTTGAACTCGTGTCGCCGTGTCCAGTTCCGACGACGATAACCATTACACTACGGGCACCTCCGAATATATATATATATATATATATATATATATTTCAAAATGAATAGGACCTCTCCTCTAAGAGATTTGTATTTTTTAAAGAACTATTTATTTACTTCTGACATTCGAGTTTTCAGCTTGTTGCTTTCGTCAGAGAACATTTTTGTTGGATGTGGCTCAAGGCAATACCAGAAAGGGAGGAGGAACAGAAATCTCATATAAAACAATGATTTCTATATAAACCAATACAAAACCTAAAAAAAATTCGACTAATAACCCCACACGAGTGAGTTCGAATCTCATTGGGTGTTCCATTTATACGGCCTTGTACTACGTCAAATAATTAAAAAAAAATAGTAAATTACTAAATGCTCTCTGACGAAAGCAACAGGCTGAAAACATACATGAATGTAAGAACGAAATAAATAATTCTTATTAGAATACAAATCTCTTAGTGGACCACTTCATTTGGAAATATTTGCTTTTTTCTGTCTTTGGACCAATAAAAAAAACAAAGTAATTTATACATTATACGGAGGGGCCCGTGGTGAAATGGTTATCGTCGTAGGAAATGGACACAGCGACACGACTTCAAATCCTGGACGAGGCTGATTGCATTTCACATAGCACTAATACCCTCCAGCTATGGGTAAATAGTAGAGCAGACTAGGTTCTTCAGCCTTGGTGAGACAACTAGTCTAGGAGAAGGAAAACTGAATTGAAACCTGTTAAACTTCGCTTAGAAATTGACCTTGTGTCATATCCTGTCCGGGCGAAGGGGTTGGTAAATATGTATAGATAGATAGATTGAGAGAGAGAGAGGGAGAGAGAGACAGAGAGAGAGAGAGATTAAGGAGTGGGGAGAGAGACAGACCAAGAAATAGAAAGAGAGTGACTAACAGACAGAGATATAGATCATTAGGATGAGGAATAAAACTTTCCGAGGATTAATCATATATATATATATATATATATATATTGCGGCCATATATAATATGTCTGTATACACCTGTTTATGTGTGTCTATATATATATATATATTAAGTGAGTATGTATTTTAAACCGAGTCATTGTCCTAATAAGTAAAGTGTTCGCCAATGGTCCGGGAGACCGGGGTTCTATCCCAGGTAGAGTCATACCAAAATGGTACTTGATGCAACCTTGCTTAACACTCAAGACTATAAGGTGAGGATCAAGGGTAAAGTGGAGCAATCCAGGGAATTGAGTAACACCCTTCCCTCTACCCCTGGGTAGTAGCTATTGAAAAGAGAGCCTTCGGGTCCCCCTTAACTAAGGTCGCCAACAGTATCTTTTATATGTGTATATATATATATGGTGTATATATTTTTGTGTTTGTTCATGTATACATCCAGTGTGCTATTGTGTAAATGTATATATGTGCATGTGTATGTACATGTGTGCATATATATGTGCGTACATATATATATATATATATATATATATATATATATATATATTGGCAGCATTGCTTCAGTAATACAAATTTCATTAAACTTAATAGACATTTTATGTCTACATATTTTCTTCTGGATCCGTTCGAATTCCCGTATTGCTTCTATCGTATTCGGTGGGAATTGATTTATTTATTGTCATATCCTGTCCGAATTCAAACCTATTAAAGTCCGCTAAAAAAATTGACCTTGTGTCATATCCTGCCCGAGCGGAGGGGTTGTGTAAATATGTATATATATATAGAGAGAGAGAGAGAAAGTGTGTGTGTGTATATATATATATATATATATATACGTATATATCATCATCATCATGTCGTGCCGCTAGCACGGATATCCCTGACCCTCTCTCGCCACTTCTCCCTATTATTCATCACTTCTAGCAGGTCTTCAGGGCTACATCCCGTATCCTCACATAGCTGCTGTATGTATGTTCGAGCTGGTCGTCCTGCTTTTGCTTGGCCATATGCAGGGGTCCATAGGAGTACATCACTGATGAGCTCGTCCTTGCTTCTCCAGCAGAGTCCTGCGTGTCTGGTCCGTCTAACTTGTATAGTTTTCGTGATGGGAGACAGGTAGCCGTACAGCTGGTTCCTTGTGGGGTGCTGCCGCCAGAACTTGTTCAATATTGCTCTCAACGTTCTGGTGTAATTGCCGTCTAGCTTCTTCTCCAACCGTTTAGTTAGCGTCCAAGTAGTGCATCCATATAGCAGTATCGATACAACCGCTGCCTGGAAGAAACTGCGTTTCATTTTATCGGTCAGGTCTGATTTCCATATGTTTGAGAGCCTATCGATAGCTGTCCATGCTTTCGTTAGCCGTGTGTCGATGTCTTTTTCGGTTGATGAGACGCTGCTTCCTAGGTAGGTGAATTTGTCTACTAGTTTCAGAGAGGTTCCGTCAAGTATGAAGATGTCATATATATATATATATATATATATAAAGAGAGAGAGAAAGATATGTGTGTGTTTGCGTATGGGTGTGCTTATGTGTGTGTGTACTTACGTGCATGTGTGGATGTGTGAAGATGTAGGCATTTGATTTAATTCAATTTTATTGTATTTTTCTGCCGAACTGATTCGTCAGTCCAAACATTCATATCTATGTATCAATCTATCTTTCTATCTATCTATCTATCTATCTATCCATATGTATTTATATATGTAGATGTACGTCATTAAATTCTAATTTTATCTCATTTTATTTTATTATTTTATTATTTATTACAGACCCTCCCTTTCCTCAAAACCAATGTGAGTATTTAAAATATAATTCTACCTTTAAAAAATCATTTTGCAATTCTGTCTTTCAAAAACCTTTGAGAAAGATCCAAACAGATTCACAGACATTCACAGTATAAAAAAAGGATTTTAAAAGCGGTTTATAGTGACATCAGAAATCCGACATGGGGTCATAGACTCTCTCCTCCTGTCCTTTATCATTTCTTTGGTAAACTTAGACACGGAAACACTAAACAAGTTTTTATTAAAGGGTCACCAAATCGTTTTGACAAATGACAAGTCAACAACGTCATTATCCAAAATGGTACGGTTTGACTTAATAGAATATTAACTAGGTTATTTTTCGTTGGCTCAACTCATAAAAAAGGCGTTGAACTGGCTTTTTTTACCGACGTTTTTTAAACGAAGTCGGCGTTGTCCATTGAAGCAATTGGTTGACATTGTATGATAGTCGGGGTTCAAAGATTAACTAAGACCATACTGACCAGTACCATCCTTGTCCAAAACCTGACTGCAAATATGTAAGGTAAAGTAAAGTTGGCGACCGTAGTCGAGGGTGACCCGAAAGCTCCCTTTTCAAAGGCTACGACTCCAAGGTGTAGGGGAGGGCGATACTCCTTTCCAAGGATTGTCCCACTTTACCCTTTATCCCTAGCTTATAATGCTGAGTGTTAAGCAACGAGGTATCATGTACCATTTTTTGAGTCTTTGGTATGACTCCCGGGCCATTAGCAAACACTCAAACCAATATGCCAATATGTCTATCTTACGTGATTATTTAAATCAAATGAAACTCATTAAAGTTCTGAACTAATATTTGAGAAATTTAAAATCCTCTATTTACACCCTAAAATAATCTTTTTGCAGCCTAAATAAAATATTCAACTCATTTTCCTGTCAGTTTTAATGGTTAGTTTTAAGATCTAAAAATTAAATGACTGGAATTAGAATTCACATTTTTAATTTTGATTTTAGTTTAAGACCTCTGTAATCTAATAAAAACTTTTTTTTCTTTTTATCTATAATATATATATATATATATATTATATATATATATATTCTGCCCGACTTTGGGCCATCATCAGGGGAAGATCTACTACAAAAGTGATGTAACTTTTGTTTCAATGTTTTCAAGATTTTTTCATCGGAGTTGTAATTGTAGTGCATTTGGTTACGATGGATGTTATTCTTACAGAGTGTAATTTGTCTCTTCACGAGATCACGTCTGTATTCCAAAGTGCTGTTATGTTTATGAGCTGCAGGATCATGAAGTTTAAAATATGTATATTTAGGCAGCATTTCTTCGTTAATGCAAATTTCATTAAACATAATAGACATTTTATGTCTACATATTTTCTTTTGGATCCGTTCGAATTCCCGTATTACTTTTATTGTATTCTGGGGGAATTGATTTATGTATTGTCCATAGTTGCATGTATCCCTAGTACTTTCTGCCCGACTTTGGGCCATCATCAGGGGAAGATTGCAACTATGGTCAATACATAAATCAATTCCCCCAGAATACAATAAAAGTAATACGGAAATTCGAACGGATCCAAAAGAAAATATGTAGACATAAAATGTCTATTATGTTTAATGAAATTTGCATTAACGAAGAAATGCTGCCTAAATATACATATTTTAAACTTCATGATCCTGCAGCTCATAAACATAACAGCACTTTGGAATACAGACGTGATCTCGTGAAGAGACAAATTACACTCTGTAAGAATAACATCCATCGTAACCAAATGCACCACAATATATATATATATATATATATATATTATACATATATATATATATATATATACACATATATATATATATATATATATACACACGAATGTATGTATATATGTATATCTTACATCAAGATATGGTTTGGTGTAATGGTTAGCAAGCTCGACTAGCAAACCTACACGAGTGAGTTCGAGTCTCATTGGGTGCCCCTTTCATATGGCCTTGTGCCACATCTAAGCAAAAAGCTTAGTAAATTTCCATATTTCCAGGTGCCCGTGGTGTAATGGTTATCGTCGCAGGATATGGACACGGCGACACGAGTTCAAATCCTGGACCTGACTGATTGTATTTCACATAGCACTAATACGCTTGGGAAAGGTATGAATCCAATTATTCTCCCTCCAGCTATGGGTAAATAGTAGGGCAGACTAGGTTCTTCAGCCTTGGTGAGGCAACTAGTCTAGGAGAAGGAAAACTCTGAATTCAAACCTGTTAAACTTCGCTTAAAAATTGACCTTGTGTCATATCCTACCCGAGCGGAGGGGTTGGGTAAATATGATATGGTTTATCACTCATAATAAATCTGAATAATTTAGAATAATAGCCATCAATATAATTATATATATATATATATATATATCTTAAGTTTACATATGCTCTATCTCCAATATTAATTGAACATTTTAAATAAATATATCAAACACAATAGCCATCTGAGTGTGCATGTGTGTGAATGTGTGGCGAGGGAGATGTACATAATTAGACTTATTTTATTTTATTTTATTTTATTTTATTTTTTACAGCCGTATATGCAGGAAAAGGTAAGTATTTAAAAATAATTCTGCACTTAAATTATTTTGTCAAAGCAGGTTAAAATATGAAGATTTGAACAAATTATGTACAGATGCTGTTTAAAGTGCTTCTCAGTAAAAACATCAGAAATCCGGCAATAGCGGTTTCAAATAGAACTAAATTGACGATTTCGTGAAAATTTGGATGGACCATTACAAATTTGTCAAAGAATAGCATAAAGCATCCAATAAACCAGAATTTCGTCAGAAATCCATTTATGTTCTCTAAATAGCATTGTGTTGGAAAAAAATTAATAAATACTCATGACTTTTGAGATACACGTAAAAGCATTAAAATATATTTACTTTTCCAGACTTTAGAGGAGTATTCAAGTAAAGTTGGACACCATAGTCGAGGGCGACCCGAAGGCTCCCTTTTCGATAGCTACTGCACCAAAATTTAGGGGAGGGCGCTATTCCTTTGCCTGGATTGTTCCACTTTACCTTTGATCCATACCTTATCATGCTAAGTGTTAAACAAGGAGGCATCAAGTACCATTTTTTAAAGTCTTTAACATGACTCGACCTTGGATTGAACCTAGGTCTCCCGAGCCATTGTGAACACTCTTACCATTATACCAAAGTACGTGGAGTGTTCGCCAATGGTCCGGGACACCTGAGTTCCGTCCTAGGTTACGTTATACCAAAGACTTTGAAAATGGTACTTGATACCTCCTTGCTTAACACTCAGCAATAAAAGGTACGTATCAATGGGATAGTGGAGCAATCCAGGGAAATGAGTAGCAGCCTCCCCTACACTTCGGTGTCGTAGCTATTGAAAAGGGAGCCTTCGGGTCGCCCTCGACTACGGTCGCCAACATTCCTTTTCGGGGAGTACAGGGGGAAACGATAAAATTGTCGTCCGAAAGAAAACAACACTACATTTTTAAACACTACTATTTTAAAACTTTTATTGAAGAAATCAATTCGGGTAACTTGATTATGTAGTAGAGCTAACATCTATTCAATGTAGCCGCCTTCAGCCTCAATCACCGCCTCGATACGGATCCGGAACTGGGAGCATGCCTTTTCTACAAGCGCCGGCGGGAGCTCAGCGAATACTCGACGGATTGCGGCGATCATGCTGGCTTTGGTGTTGTGGGAGGTAATGTTGGTGACGTTCTCGACGTATGACCAAACGGAATAGTCCAGCGGCTTCAGGTCGGAGGGGGAGGGGGCAGTGAGAGAAGGGTACAAAGTCGTAGCACTCCTTCTGAAGCCAAGCCTAGGTCTCTTTGAACTTGTGGGCCGGCGCCGAGTCCTGCTGCCACACCCAGGGTCTGCCATCGGCTGCCTGATTGCACCAGGGGATCACCACAATCTTCAGCACATCCAGGTACACTTTGGTGTTGACTTTCAAGCCGACTTCGAAGATGTGAGGTGGCATGATGTGGGCCTCACTTGAAACCACACCAAAGACCATAACCGTAGCCGGAAACTTTGATTTCATCACCCTGGGCACGTCCCTGTTATTCGTGGCAATCCAGATTTGCATTTTGAGGGTGCTGGCAATGGTCCTGTTGTCATAACTTGGATCGGTAGAGAGCATGGTTGTACAGCGGTGCATCTCCGATCTCGCTCGTTGAACATTGTGTCACTTTCAGACATGATAGAAGGCTCCTATCGCTCTTGGTATTTGTACACAACTGGCCAACTAGTAGATGGTCTGCTACAAAAGAAGAAAACCGGTTTTCATTAAACGGAAATGGAATCATGTCGTCTTTTCTAGGGTGACAATTTTATCGTTCCACCCTGTAGGCTAAGTAGAATAATGGTACATTTAGTTTAAGCAACATAATACACATACATTTATATTATTTTGATATTGAATAAAAAACAAAAACAATTGCCCAGTCAACTGGGGCTGTGGAATACACCGACTGCTTCTCTGCAGAGGAGTAAGAGCCCCACCACACACACACAAACACACGTGTGTTCTGGATATGACCCTAAACAATCTGATGGTTAGGTTCAAGTAATGTTGGAGTTTGGGGGAATGCGGAGTATCCCTTCATTACCATCACTTCTAAGTCCACTCTATGGGTAAAATAGATCTAAACTGTGTACTTTTGCTAAACTGAATTGCTCAAAATGGAACTTCTTTTGACATTAAAACTGTACTTATGCTAAACTGAATTGTTTGAAATAGAACTGTTTGACTGAACGGAACAACTGGTCTGCAACAAAAAAAAGAAAACCGGTTTTCATTAAACGGAAATAGAATCATGTCGTCTTTTCTAGGGCGACAATTTTATCGTTCCACCCTGTATTAATAGCATATGTCAAAATCAAACTAAATCAAATTAATACACTACAACTTCAAAACTCCGTAACTTTTAAACAAAAATAGTAGAAGTAAAGTTTTTAAAAAAAAACTGAAGCAAAATGAACCTGATAAAAAATTAGGCTTGTTTCGTTGTATTAACAATCTTCAAAAATACTTAATGTCTGGCACAATGTCATATGTCCTATAGTAGTTAATACGAAATTAAATACTTCATTTTATTCTATATGTCAATATGTTCCCGATACAAATATCATTTTTCAGAATCCGACCTTGTTGGCTGCTTCAAAGATAATGAACATCAGTATTTACCAAAGAGAATGGGTACAGTAAAAACGGTTTCCACTTGTAGAACAAAGTGCAAAAATGCAGGCTTTTCCTTTGCAGGTTTACACGTAAGTGACATCATTAAAGTATATATTCTAGATATTGGGAGATTATCAAATTAGTTGCCATATTGATTGGTTTGGTTTGGTTTCTTTGTTTAATGGCATATCAACCTTTGTTAGTTATTTAATGCCAAAGCCATTTTCCAAGAAGAATAGTTGTGGTACTATTTAACCCATGGCTGGGAGGGTATGGCGGTTCATACCTTTCCCAAGAGTATTTGCCCGAAAGTGAACGTAATAGCACGACTGGAGTTCGAACTCGCTTACTTCGATTCCGCACTCCATCGCTTTAATCATTACACCACGAGGACACCCCCTGCCATTTTGAATTAACGGTTTTTATTTAATGATATTTTTGTTTTAATTTTTACTAAAAATACTCGTAATTAAGGATCTGATATATAAAATATATTTAAAATCCGAAAGTGAAAAATAACAGATTTTAGTTTATTTGATTTCTTTTGGAAGAAGAAACGTGTTAACTTTATACCCTAAAGCTGGGGGTGTAGGGAATTCATACTTTTCCCAAGGGTATTAGTCCAAAAATGAACGTACTAGCGCGACTGGAGTTCGAACTCATATATAACGATGTCATTGTCCATCATGTGAGCCACTGTATCACGAGGATTCTCGCTGGGTTTGTATTTATATTGATAAAAAATCTCTTCTTAAATTGCATCTTACCTGATGGAGCTCTTCCTTCCATTTATATGCAGACATTGAAAATATAGGATGTCCTTGTAGTGTAATGGTTATCGTGGCAGGAAATAGTCACGGCAATACGGGTTCAAATCCTGGACGAGGCTGACTGCATTTTACACAGCACAATACTCTTGGGAAGATATAAATCCAATTCTCCCGCCAGCTATGGTCAAATACTAGGGCCGACTGAGTTTTTTAGCCTTTTTTAGGCAACCAGTCTAAGAGAAGGAAAAACTCTTAATTCAAACCTGTTAAAAATCGACCTTGTGTCACCTCCTGCCCCTGCAAAGGGGTTCTTAAATACATACATGAGAATCAATACGGAGCTTCCTCTAAAAGTCACCAGGGGGCTTTTCTCGCCCTGTTGGGGTGGGGGCTTAGAATACTCTGCAGAGGGGTAAGCCCTCACCCCGCCCCACCTGATAACTTTCTGAATTTTAATGAGAGAATTAACCTGAACAAAGATTTTTAAACTTCTTTTATTTGTTTGGATTTTTGTTTGTTTGTTTGATAGCATATCAACTTTCCCGGGTTATTTAATACCAAATCCATCTTTTTTTAGAAGGACAGTAGTGGTACTATTTAATAGATACACCACGGGAGCACCCTCTTCTTTTATTTTTTGGTCAGGCTATATTTGAGATTAAATGAATTCCCTCTAAACAGCTTGATAACTTCTGCAACAAAATTCTGTGTCCATATACGAAAGGAGGGTGTCTTTTGCTTCTCTTAAAGATTACGAAGACAATGGGTTAGCGCTGTGAGACGAACCCTCTTCTCCAGCCAAGTGGGAACAGGAAGACAGAGAGGATGAGAAACTGATCGTATCTAAAAATCAATATCAGCCGGGTCTACTAGAATGGTTTAAAATCTTTCTCGAACATAACTTTCAAAACTTCTGAAAGATTGGTTGATACTATTTACCAACCCCTCCGCTCGGGCAGGATATGACACATGGTCAATTTTTAAGCGGAGTTTAACAGGTTTGAATTCAGAGTTTTTCCTTCTCCTAGACTAGTTGCCTCACCAAGGCCGAAGAACCCAGTCTGACCTACTATTTACCCATAGCTGGAGGGAGAATAATTGGATTCATACCTTTCCCAAGGGTATAAGTGCTATGTGAAATGCAATCAGTCTCGTCGAAGATTTGAACTCGTGTCGCCGTGTCCATTTCCTACGACGATAACGACTACACCACGGGCACCTCTGAAAGATTGGTTGATATCGGGATAAAAAAATGGAATCTTAGCTGTACGGACAGGCAGACATTTGATGAATTATATGTCATAATTTTGTCTTTCCCTTTGATAATACTTTCAGGATGGAGACCAATGTTTTTGTGGAAATTTTTATCAAACGTCGCAACCAGCACACAATTGCAAAATAAAATGCCACAACTCGACAAACATTTGTGGAGGATATTTCGCCCATTCCATTTACAGAACTTGTAAGTTAAATATTGATGCATAACTATTTATACCTAATAGCGTTCACGTTGGCAAGAAAAAATTTTAAAAGTTTAATTTTTTCAACTGTTACGAGGATTACACTAGGCAACAATTTTTTTACTTTTTGAATATTGTCTAGATTTCTACAATTGATTTAGGGTATTTATGCCCTGCTGAATCAGGAAATGGCACCTGTTTCTCTCCATCAGGACGGGTTTTTTGCGTGGTTGATTTGAAAAAAATCAGATCTCGTGACAAAATCGATTACATTTTTGTGGCATTATCAGCTGATTTTTGTCCACACATATCACCCTAAATATGTTTTTAAGAGAAAAAAAAAGGTTTTGTCAACAATATAGATTGATTACCTGATAGAAACATCGATTACTGTAAACTGAATGGTGAGCATTGATAAAGGTAAGTACACGTGAATTGCATGTTGCTTCACCATTGTTCAAACTTCAGGGCTTGAAATTCCGTTGCTTCGAATGCTCAGCGGCGGGAAGGTCTCTCTTCAGATTCCAACAGTAGTCAGCCATCATGACTGCGTCACAGCGACCCTGACACCTAGTCTCCATCTCTTTCAGGTCCTGATAGAATCTCTTCCCCTGCTCATCACTCATTGAACCCATGTTCTCAGGAAACCGGTCCATATGTGAAAATAGGTAGTGCATCTTGACGCTCATGTTGCAGCCCAGGTTTCTGAAAGCAGTCAGCATGTTGTTGACAAGTTCTGCGTAGTTTCTGGCCTTATTGTTGCCAAGAAAGTTCTTCACTACCAGAACAAATACCTTCCACGCTTTCAGTTCCACTTCCTTCATTGAGTTTTCCACGAAGAGCTGCCGGATCTGAGAACCGTCAAAGATGCCAGCTTTCAACTTGTCCATTGTGCAGCGGTGGGAAGAGTATTCTGTCTCTGTCCACCAGAGGGTTGTTGATGACGTTCATTTCTTTGCAAGGTACCGATTCTCCCGAAAAGGCCAGTCCTTCTTCGTGTAATGCTAAGCACTAATCTTTGGAAGATTTCGAGGTTTTATGACTTCAAACTGATCCCTTTTCGACATAATCACCCAGAACTATCGGACCTTGTAGAATAACAATAACAGATAACTCCGTAAAGCGTCCAGCTGGCAGACAAAAATAAAGCAGGTCGTAGCTCAGTGCAGTACTCTATACAATACTAAACTGTAGCTGGTTTTTATAATACAATACCTTCACTTACTTACAAGCAGCCAATGACGGTCAATGCAATGGAATAACCCACTTGTGCACAATGGGATGCCCCAAGGCACCACTAATAGCTCCTGTTCCTCAATCGGTAATTGAGTTTCCTGTCTTCACGGCTCATTGCTCTTTGCTAATGCGATTAATTATTCTCGGCTAACGCAACCAATTGCCCTACGCAACCTGACAAATCCTACTGACCTGAATACTTCTTGTCAAAATAATCATTTCCAATCAAAACAATTATTCGACATGGCATTTTATCCCCACCAACTTCTTCTAAAATGCTCCACACATGCGTACATGTGAACAAAAACTTAAAAAACGACATGTGGTTATAGCTCAAAAACTTCACCTGATTGAGCAAAACCATTTTTGGATTCAGCGTATCAGCTTCGTCCCAAATCGGCTAAAAAAACGCAGACAACAAATTTATTGTTGATCAGCGTTATCGTACTTTTTAGTGAGGTTTATCGATACTACTATATGGATGCACTACTTGGACGCTAACTAAACGGCTGGAGAAGCTAGACGGCAATTACAAAAGAATGTTGCGAGCAATATTGAACAAGTCCTGGCAGCAACACCCCACAAGGCACCAACTATACGGCCACCCGCCTCCCATCACGAAAACTATCCAAGTTAGACGAACCAGACACGCAGGACACCACTGGAGAAGCAAGGACGAGCTCATCAGTGATGTACTCCTATGATGTACACCCGCATATGGCCAAGCAAAAGCAGGACGACCAGTTCGAACATACATACAGCAGCTATGTGATGATATGGGATGTAGCCCTGAAGACCTGCCAGAAGCGATGAACGATAGGGAGAAGTGGCGAGAGAGGGCCAGGGATATCCATACAAGCGGCACGACATGATGATGATGATGATGATGTTTCTCAACAATTTGTGGGTAATTTAATGGCAACATTTGACACAAAACAAATTGCATACATTTATATAGTTTCAAGTATTCCTATCTAATACTAATAATTCATACAAAATAATATGGTTTCATACCACCATCAAGGCGTGCCGATATAATGGATTGCTTTGATCCTCTCTCTCTCTCTCTCTCTCTCTATCTATCTATCTATCTATCTCTCTCTCTCTCTCTCTCTCTCCATCTGTCCCTAATGGCCAACGCTTTTGGTAAGAACTTGTACGTTAACTACTGAAGAATTTTCAGTTATGATTCTTATTCATTTTTACTTGTATGTTCTCTCATCTCTTGATTTTTAACTCGTTCTTGTTAAATTTCTTATTAAAACGCACTTGAGTCATCTCACTATAAAAAAAAGCGGTTAAATGTTAAAAGTTGAAAGAAAATAGTAAAAATAATTATTATTAATATAATTACTTTAATATACTGTCGTTATTTGTGTATACAACGCATTCATATATAACACGCACCCCTAACTTTGGACTGGGAAATTCTGGGAAGAAACTTCTGTATAATGATGAATATAATTACTTTGATATACCGTAGTTATTTGTGTATACAACGCATTCATGTATAACACGCGCCCCTAACTTTGGACTTGGAAATTCTGGGGAGAGACTTCTCCTGTATAATGATGAATATAATCATTCTAATATACCGTAGCTATTTGTTTGGTTTAATGGGATTTAGTTTTATGGCATATCAACCAGTGAAGGATATTAATGTCAAATCGATTTTATACATAAAACAGTCCTATTTCAAACAATTCAGTTTAGTATAAGTATAGTTTTTTGTTTACACACAGTTACATGTCAAAACAGTTCTATTTCAAACAATTCCGTTTAGCATAAACACAAAGTTTCAATGTTAAAAACAATTCTATTTCAAACAGTTCTATTTCAAACAACTCAATTTAGCATAAGTACTCAGTTTGAATGTCAAAACGGTTCTATTTAAAGCAATTTAGTTTAGTATAAGAGCACAGTTAAATGTCAAAACAGTTCTATTCCTAACAACTCAGTTTAGCATAAATACAAAGTTAAAATCAATTTGAGCCATAGATAGGACACTTTCAGGTGCTACCACTCCAGTCCAGAGTGAACCTGGGAGCGATGGCAATGAAGGGGTACTCCCCATTCCCCAAATCACCAGCATTACTGGAACCTTACCATCAGATTGTTTAGTGTCATATCCAGGACACTTGTTTTAGGGGAGGTCTTACCCCTCAGCAGAGAAGTAGACGGTGTATTCTACAGCCCCAGTCCACAGAGTTAAATGTAAAAACAGTTCTATTTCAAACAATTCATTTTAGCATAAGCACACAGTTTAGTTCTTTTTTACCCCTAGATAGGACCCAATCAGGTGCTACCAATCTAGGCCAATGTGGACCTGGGAGCGATGGCAATAAAGGGGTATTTCACATTCTCCAAAGCTCTAGCATAACTGGAAACTCATCGTCATATCCAGGACACTCATTTGAGGAGTCTTACATCTCTGAAAATATGCCGTCAGTGTATTCTACAGACCTAACCGACTGGGCAAGTCGTTATTTGTGTATACAATGCCTTCGTGCATAACACGGATCCCTAACTTTGAACTGGGAAACTTAGAGGAAAAATGCCCAAACCTCGTCGACCTATTCAGGTGATTTATTTGTCAATTACTTCAAATAAGTAAGTTGTAAAGTTGACGACCGTAGTCGAGGGCGACCAGAAGGCCCCCTTTTCAATTGCTACTACACCGAGGTGTAGGGGAGGGCGCTACTCCTTTCCCTGGATTGCTCCACTTTACCCTCGATACGTACCTTATATTGCTGAGTGTTAAGCAAGGAGGTGTCCTCGCGGTGTAAGGGGGTGTCGTCGTGGTGTAATGGTTAAAGCGACGGACAGCGAAATCATAGTAAGTGAGTTCGAACTCCAGTCGCGCTATTACGTTCACTTTCGGGCAAATACCCTTGGGAAAGGTATGAGCCCCCTTATCCTCCCATCTGTGGGTTAAATAGTACCACTACTGTTCTTCTATGAGAATAGCTTTAGTATTAAATAACCTACAAAGGTTGATATGCCATTAAACTTCAGAATAGTCATAATTGTTTACAAAATCTAAGAATTACTTATATATATATATATATAACTATATTTCATTTTTATTTTTTACAGATGCACATGCTACAAGTAGTAGTAAGTATTGCAAATTAAATTCTGCATCGAAATAAATGGTTTTCTACTTACTGATATTTTCTAACGTTAACTTAATTTTGCCCAAAGCCAGTGAGAATCGAACTCATTAAAATGGTGTGTTCGCTTATCTCGCTGAACATAAAACGAAACTCCTCAAAGGGGTCCATAGAGACCCCAAGGAGCGAATTGGCTGACGGAATTGTGATACTACCCCTTTGTGGCCAATCCGTACTAATCAACCTCTTAAAACCAATACTATTCATGGCCAGTGATTCATCTAGTGGGTCCGCTGGGGTATCTCACATTTCTTTACGGACACAAAAGAAATACAACCGAGTGAATCGGAGAAAGAAAAAGAGCAAACGAACAATATGGACTTGTGTCAGCCCCACATGCAAGAAGGGTAGTTTTGTGACACTGCATTCCCCGTGCATCTGTAGACTAGCGTTGGCGTGTATTTTGCGCGAAACTTCAACAAAATGCACCAACAAGGCTGACATCTTCTCGCGTTAGTTAATCCGGTCTCTGTCTAGCTCATCAGTTCTTAGCAGTCGCCTTTATGACTTCTGTTGACTCCCTTCTTTGCCCTGCTTCCGTCCTCTCCTTCCTCCTTCTACTCCGTTGTCGACTGCCTCTCTGCGTCTCCCTTCTCCAACTGCTTCTGGCTTCTCTCGGTCCTGCCTTTCCTCCCCCACTTCCAGTCTCGTCGGAGATCGCAAGTTCAAGCCCTTTGTTTCGGTTTCGCGCCAAAACAGACAAAGAGATTGTCTGCCTGGCGGACCACCCACAGTGTCACAGAATAAAACGAGGCGTCAACCGAAGGAAAGTTTACTAGTTTAGATTTATAAACCCCCATATAACAGGAGAACAAAACTCTTTGGATCATGTAGACTACTTGCCAGAAGAAAGTGTTTTGGATAATTTCATTTTCATCTAAAAAAGAAAAAAGAACATAATAAGAATTTGCAAGAAAACAATCTCGCTTCAAAAATTTTCAAAACATAGAAATTCCTAAATGGATTATTTCTCCATTTAATGTTTAATTGGAAAGTGCATTTTTTCTATGTTTATCTTGTTTTAACAGAAAACAAGAAGAATTTGTCACACGGTGAGAATCGTGCTCACTAAGAATGGTCTGTTAGTCTAGCTCACTAATATTTGCACAAACCCTCCGCCCCGGATGGGAGTTTTTCTTTTTCCTAGATTAGTTGCCTTATTAAAGGTAAACAGTTTAGTCAACCGTACTATTTATCCGTAGCTAGAAAGGGAATAGTTGGATTCATGCCTGCCCCGAGAACATTAACGCAATGTGAAATACAAACAGCCACATCCAAGGCTTGACCTCGGGGTCACAAATTCAATTTGCCAAGAAAATACATTACATGTTAAGGACACCTGTTATACGATATTTTTCTTAGTTTGGTACAGAAGCCCAATGTTTCTTACAGTATCGTTATATATATATATATATATATATATATATATATATATATATATATAAATACTCTTTAAGAAAAAACAACGAAACCGGTCACATAGGATTATAAATTTATTTCTATCCTGTTACGCATTTTTGAAATTTCCAAAAACACGAAAAAAAAATTAACAGGACTTCTTCAGATCTTTTTGATAAAAAACTAGAATAGACACATAAGAGTGGGAGGGGATAGAAGAGGGGTGAAGAGTTACCTCTTCATTAAGCCCACTTCCGTTTTAAATGTAAATTTCGGTTAGCAATGTAGTAAAATTATTTTTTTTTTAATTTTTTCTTCAATCAATAATTTTTTAATTACATTTAGACCTAAAATACAGATTTTTTATATAATTAGATTTCATCATCATCATCATATCGTGCTGGCAACACGGATATCCCTGACCCTCTCTCGCCACTCCTCCCTATCGTTCATCGCCCTAGGCAGGTCTTCAGGACAACAACCTGTATCCTCACATAGCTGCTGAATGTACGTTCGTGCTGGTCGTCCTGCTTTTGCGCGGCCATGTGTGGGGATCCATAAGAGTACATCTCTTATGAGTTCATCTCTGCTTCTCCAGCAATGTCCTGCATGTCTGGTTCGCCTAACTTGAATAGTTTTCGTGATAGGGGGCAGGTGGCCGTACAGTTGGTGTCTTGTGGGGTGTTGCTGCCAGGACTTGTTCAGGATTGCACGCAGCATTCTTGTGTAATTGCCATCTAGTTTCTTCTCCAGCCGTTTTGTTAGCGTCCATGTAGTGCAGCCATATAGTAGTAACCTCACGTAAAGATTCAGTAATAGATATATTAAAACTAAAAACAAAAACAAATATTTAATTTATTTACTATATTTTAAAATTTCAAAAATATTTAGAAAGCATTAATCAGTTCCACTTTTTATGCGTAGTACGTATGTATTATATGCTTTTTCACAATTTTCTATCTAACAATTTATTTTATTTATTCTTAGAATAAACTCTAATTCTCAAAATTAACTCTATGTTTTTTTTCAATTTTTGTTAAATATTTATAGTTTAAATTTAGCCCTATGTCTACACCTAACTATTAGTCCATTTCTCTTATTTAATAATTTTTGGGGGCTCTATCTATCCAAAAGAAAAGAAAATGATCTACATACCCCTCATATATATATATATATATATATATATATATATATATATATATATATATATATATATATATGAGGGGTATGTAGATCATTTTCTTTTCTTTTGGATAGATAGATAGAATCGTTTGTAAGTAACATTATTTTTAAAAGTGACAGAGCTCATTTGTTTTCATACAATGAAATGGCTTAAATTATTGTCACCTAACACGGACAATTCCATTCAATTTTAATCATTTGTTTGCACATAGTTAAATGGTTTCAAGTATTGCTATTTATTGTTGGCACATGGTTAAATAAATAGATAAATTGATAGATAAGAACAGGTCAATAATGACTTATTTTCCTTTTGATGCTTTACCGTTTCTCTTTTCAGATATAAATTGATATTTTATGAACTGACTGAAATAGATAGATAGATAGATAGATAGATAGATAGATAGAAACGAGGATCATTAAATAAGTTTCCCGACATTTTTTCGTATGGGTACTTTTATTGATACTACACACATGAAACTCTAGTCTCCTTCGAAGTAATCTCCTCCGGCTGCAATGCACTTGTTGTACCGTTCCAACAACTTCTGAAAGGCTCCATGGAAGTCCTCTTATGGGAGCGTGTCAATGACCTTTGTCACACCCTCTTTCATCTCCTCAATTGTCTCATAACGGCAGCCTCTGAGCTTGTCTTGATGCCCATCTTGGTCAAATAGTCTGTGACAAAGATGAAGTTGTGAACTGGTGTATTGTCCTGCTTGAAATGCCACTGACCCGATTTGAAGAGTGCTGGCCTCTTCCCTAGGAATCTCTTTCTGAACTCCCTTAAAACCTCAACATAGTAACCCTAATTAACTGTGGTGTATTGACTTCCTTACACCTCCCACACCTCTCATCATCCCTCATGCCTTCTTTGAATCTCTTATGCCACTCAAAAACTCATGCAAGATGGTCGAAAAGCAGTCTGAAGCATTCCATACGTTTCTGTGGCATTTTTTCCAAGTTTAAAACACAATTTTATTACATATCGTTTTTCTAAATTTCCAGATTGCATTTTTGAAATTCACCAGCTGTGACCATCAGGGCTATCATCAGGGTGTATTCCAATTCCTGCTGTAGCTGTTCATTTAAACCTGAAATCATAAAAATTGGTCAGTCATCTCATAAGATGGATAGCAATAACACACTGAATTTTCAAGGGTCGACAACAATTTTAAATGCTCATACGAAAAAAAGTCTGGAAACTTATCGTATGAGCCTCGTATATGTGTGTGTGTGTGTGTTTCTATCTATCTATCTATATGTGTGTGAGTGTATGAGTGCCGGTCTGTTTCTATCTATCTGTGTGTGTGTGTGTGTGTGTGTGTGTGTGTGTGTGTGTGTGAGTGTCAACAATTTTAAATGCCTGTACAAAAGTCTGGAAACTTATTGAATGCACTACGTAGATAGATACCTGTTGCTGTATTCGTTTTGCAATATTATTAATGATATATGAAAACAAACAACCTAATCCAGGATTTGAACCCAGTTTGCCATGCCCCTTCCCAACAACGATAACCATTACACCAGGAGCGCCTCCATAGTGTTTTCAATATAATTAACTACCAGCAAGGGTCATAAATCATTTTATATTGTTTTTCTTCAAATTAAAATAAGAAATATCAATTTCATTGAAAGTGTAAATATTGATATTTTATTATGTAATTTTATTCTATTATTATTAATCTATATTGAAATGATTTGTATATGGAAAAATAAAGAATTTTTTGGTCTTTTTCTTTTCCATGAACTATGGAAATTTTCAGAAAAATATCTCATTGGATGTTTCAAAGATAACATCAAAGGATATTCTATCGTTGGTTCTGTAGACAGTGCAGAGGAGTGTATTCAGACATGCAGATACAAAAGGTATTTTTATGCCGGTGTAAAGGTGAGTAAATTAATATATATATATATATATATATATATATATATATATATATATATATATATATATATATATTGTAGGCATTTTGTTATTTAGTAGTCAAACAGCCTTGTTAAAATATTGTCTAAACAAAATAATAATTCTTTAAAGGAATATTGATATCTGGTGTATATATATATATATATATATATATATATATATATACCACTGTTGTATCAAAAAGACATTTGGATCTCGTTGTGATTCCGCCGTGGTAACAAGTTGACGAACGCGAAAACTCATACAAGAGCCTCAGCCTGGCCGTTCAGAGACTGGTTTTTCATTCATTTTTTTCAATTTATCATGAGCCGTTCAATTACGTTATATATATATATATATATATATATATATAAAGATAGCAGAACAACATAATCCAAATAGGTGAATTTATTATGATGTAAATGTATTTGGTATTTGTTTTCCCCATATTTGATCCTTTGGGAAAAACAAATACCAAATACATTTTTACGTGACAGTTAACATGGATGACTTCAAAACGGTCTATATATATGAAAGTTTACTTGTCGTTGCGAATTTCTCAATAAACGGGAGGTTTTGACATTTTCAAATATTTTCCCACGTGGCAGACACGTTCTTATGACTTTTGAATTATGAACGCTAAGTGCACGTTTATTTCGTCGTATATTTCTTTATTTGCTCCTGTCATCTCAGTAAGTATTCATCGCTATGTGAACTATTTTGATATCCAAGTCCTCATGATGGTTACTGAGACCGAAACGTAAACGACGACTTTAAATTATAATAAATTCACCTATTTGGATTATGTTTTTCTGTACTGTCGAATTTTAATCTATATTTACTTTCAGATATATATATATATATATATATATATATATATATATATATATATATATATATATACCACTGCTGTATCAGAGAGACATTTGGATCTCGATGAGATTCCACCGTGGTAATAAGTTGACGAACGTGATATCTCATACAAAATCCTCAGACTGGCCGTTCAGAGACTGTTTTTTATTCTTTTTTTTCAATTTTTCATGAGCTGTTCAATTACGTTATATATATATATATATATATATATATATATGAAAGTAAATATGGATCAAAATCCGACAGTATGAATATAGCAGAAAAACATAACTGTGGACGACTATATATATATATATATATATATATATATTGTCATTTACGGACAGACTGTTTCGTTCTATCAGAACTCTTCAGTGTGGCTAGACACGTAGGACCCTCGAAGTCGGGATCGTAACCGCTCCAACTATATGTTAGACTTAGTTTAACATTAGCATAAACATAATATATATATATATATATATATATATATATATATATATATATATATATATTGTTATTGTTATTTCATTTTGCATATTCTAGTTTATCAATCTATTTATTTTTTATTTTCATTTTAGTTTGGAACAATATGTTCTTGTGGATATAAAGTTGACTTGGCAAATGTAGGAACTTGTAAAAGCAAATGCAGAAATTTTGTTGACATTTGTGGAGGATTACGGGCCTATTCGATTTACAAAACTCGTAAGTTTAACTTTTTTTCATTACACATGAAATCTGATAACATACAATCTATCTATCTATCGATCGATCCATCCATCCATCTATCAATCTCAATCTGTTCCTGTCTATCTGTTGGCTCAGTCGACTGGAGTTGCCGAATACACCGACTGTATATCTGCAGAGGGGTATGACACCCTCCAATGAGTGACCTGATTTGACACTAAATAATCAGATAGTGAGGCTCAAGTAATACTGTTGCTTTGGGTAATGTAGAGTACCCCTTCATGAGTTAGAAACACAAGACCACTCTAGCCGTTAATAATATCCTGAAGAAAACCATAAATTCTGAAACACGTATAGAGCACAAATATATGAAATAACAAAAACCTCCGATACGAAATTCAGATTCAATTGTATGTTGCATATTGACCCTTGACAGAGCCGATATTCCAGATGTGTAAACAGTGATTGCAAGACGCACTTGTGTAAACTGGAAGGCGGTGATGCGTAACTGTAAGAACCTTCCTTAGGCTGAACCTAAAACGCATTAGCGTAATGAAATTATATGTACACAAGTACCCACAGAGTAGCAGTCAGTCTCAGTTTTGCAGCTAGAAGAAATTCAGTCAATTACGGAAAGTAGCCTCCGGGCAGCGCCCGAGGGTATGGCAGCCCAGAGCAGTTTTTTGTCCTCAGTCGACAGTCATTACTCTGTAGTTGTGTGTCTTGTAGTCTTAGAGTGGCCGCAGAGAGTCAAGTAGCTCCTTGTCGTAGATCGGTTGGGAACATCTCGGGAACAAAAAAAGCTCAGAATCTGAGTGTAGCATAGCGTGATGGAGAAGAAAAGCTCAATGTAGGAGTTCACTTTCGTCTCTGTTTGTCCCTCACACTTATGCCAGTTTCGACCTTTACGAGAAATAAAGTAGAGAGAGTATTTTTTTTATGAAGAAGAGTGTTATGGTTTTTTTATTCATCATTCATTCTTCCATATTCTGAATGGTATATCATAATTTTTTTCGTGAATGCTAATCGTAACACGTAGTGATTTGATATTAGGATTTCTTTCCTGTTACCTTTTGATCCCAGGCTCCGAAAGATTCAGGCGACCATCATATGGTCGAGCGAATGCTCATATTCCTTTGGACCAGAAGTTAGGTCTGGGGTTGGGTTTTATGACGATGTGATCTTCAATTGATCGAAAAAATTGTTGGAATTCGGAAGCGTTTTGTGGAAGTCTCCCTATAATGGGATCAACATTTTTGGGACTGGTAAAAGCCATACATGGATCTGTGAAGTCTTCCTAGATGGGATCGAGGGACTGACATTTTGGGGTACTGGTAGAAGCCACCCCCGGTTCTGTGAAGTCTTCCTAAATGGGATCGACATTTTTGGGTATTGGTAAAAGCCACCCCCGGTTCTGTGAAGTCTTCCTAAATGGGATCGACATTTTGGGTACTGGTTAAAGGCCAGCGTTTTGTGAGGGTCCCCCTAGAATGGGATCAAGATATTTTTGAGAGTTGGTGAGAGAACAGACTATTGTTTTAGTTGAAATTATAACACTTCGCACCCATGTGTTCATGTGTTGAAGAGGATATTTTGAAAAAAGAGATGGGGAAAATTAAGAAATGTGTGTGCAAAATCTTGACGTGTCTCGTGATATGCACTGGGAAATTACGGACTCGGTTTCGAATCCACTTTGAGGGTGAAGTATAGATGAATAAATTGTGTTGCATAGCCGCATACATATACATAATACATATCCAAATATAGGCGGATGCATATACAAACATAATGACGACTTCAATGAACGAATGAACAAAAAAATACCTCCCACACTTTATTCTCAAAAGGGTTGCGAAAGGGTTGATGTTGGTTATGTGTGAGAAGTGAGTTGGAGACGGGGATAGACTACTAGATATTGACCCAAAGTTCTTCCGACCATAGCAGCACTTCTTCCTCATTCTGCTGGGCTGCTCAACCGTGGGTCACTGAGGGCCCAAGCCCTCTGTCTGGAGCTGGGCATCCTATCTCAAACTGCGACCGGAACTGAACTCCGTCTGCCTGGAACTGACTGACTGACAAATTGGAACTGACTCAAGCCGTCTGTGGCACCTGGTTATATAATTGTTTGATGCCCACCTGCTTCTTGTGGGTGTACGCATCTGCACCGAATTCAACTACGTCCACAGGTCAAGGTGATATTCCGATATCTTCGACCGGATGCACCTGTTTCGGCTGTTTCTCTTCTTATTTACACTGGTGCATCTCTTAATTGACGGCTCGGTCGAGGGTCAATATGTTACAATTGATAAATAAAGTTCCCTCGATAACTACTGAAAGAGAAAAAGGAGACAGACTGACAAGCAGTGGAAAAAGTAGTGAAAAAAAAAAGGTCGATGGACACAGGAAAAATTTTGTTGTTCGGGAAAAAAGAATCCCCGGGAAACTTTATCTCACTTTTGAAAGTGAGCAAGAAACTAGTCTGGTTTTATTTTGGTCGGAAGTGGAAAAAGGGGAAGAAATGGTGGCTGGATGTGAGCCATGCTTATTTTCAGGAGATACTCGTTGGAAAAATTGGTAAAGGGCGCGCGAACCAGTGTTAGCTTGGTTTATCCGAAAGAGAAGACAGAGATATAGAAAGAAAAGTACAAAGAATGAGGAATTGTTTAGAAAAAATACATATGTGCATATGAAATTATCCTATTTACCCAACCCCTCCGCTCGGGCAGGATATGACACAAGGTCAATTTTCAAAGCGGAGTTTAGCAGGTTTGAATTCAGAGTTTTCCTTCTCCTAGACTAGTTGCCTCACCAAGACTGAAGAACGTAGTCTGCCCTACAATTTACCCATAGCTGGAGGGAGAATAAATGGATGCATACCTTTCCCAAGGGTATTAGTGCTATGTGAAATACAATCAGTCTTGTCCAGGTATTGAACTCGTATCGCCGTGTCCATATCCTGTGACGATAACCATTACACCACGGGCACCTCCTTTGTGCATATGAAATTATTAAAGTGAAAAGATACAATCTCGTCCTGAACTGGAACTTCACTTAAAACATCAATTCCTGACAACTCTACCTCTTCTCTCTATCTCTCGATATATATATATATATATATATATGCAATGGTGATATATAGCAAAACCTAGAAGGTACGTTGTTACAATAATACAGGTATATGGAATCCTTTTGAATAGGAGCACAAAATAGTTACATAAGACCCAATTATATCAAAGCGTAAGTTGATAATACGCAGCCGAATAACAAGAGTTGATAATATAGTGGCAGAGACGAAACAGTTAACCACATATTACGCGAAAGTAGCAAACTTGCATAAAAGGAGTTGAAGACTAGACATGACCGGGTCGGAATGGCGATCCTCTATAATTGTACAAAAGATTAAAGTTTGACCATACTGACAAGAGGTATATACGCGAACTAGAGTCTGTCCGAGAAAATAAGACGCATCAAATTTTTTAGACTTTAAGATAACTATCAAAAAGATAACTGATTGTAATGTAACAGGGTTACTTTGTTTTACTTTGTTGTTGTTGTTGTTTTTGTCGGGGTGCGGTTAGAATATTGTAGTTATAGTTTTCTACACAGTTGTCCTGATTGGGTCAATGTGAAAAATCAGATTTTTATAATTTTTCCAGAGTTGATGGTTGGAACACACAGATGTGACCCCGTATAGTGAAGGGTCAACCTGTGTAGTTAATTTTGAAAGATGGCAACAGATGGCAAACAGATATAATCTGACAATATTAGAAATAATGTTTTCGATTGGTGAGTGCAAAGGAAGTGATCCTTGAATATGATTTGAACAATTGTTGATTTAGGACGTATGTTCAGCGTGTGGCAAAGATTATGAAGAGATAAGCATATAATAACAGTGTTTTGACGTAACAAGTTAATTGTTGATTCGACTGTGAAGAGAACGGAACGAGTTATATTGAGAGAGACACAGAGCACATACGCAATTTAGATAGCGGTCGGCCAAGACTCGGTATAAACGAATAAACATTTGCCAGCCAACTCACATAAGTACGCACTCATCAGTGTAATGACAAACATTTCACTAAATTGCTATAGTTAACTTAAGACCGACACAAATTCAGATAGATAATTCAGACGCTGTATTCTGTTTTGTATTATAGTAGATGCCATAATGTAACATACTGACCCCGGCCAAGCTGTCAAAATAGGAAATGCACCTGTGTAAATAATAGGTGCATCCGGTCGAGGAATATCAGGATATAACCTTCACCGTGGACGGGTTGAATGAGTGCGATCTGTGACACCCACAAGAAGGTGGACGACGAACAATTATATAACTCGGTGCACAGGAAGTTCAAGGAGTTGGAGGTCAGACCAGTTGGAGAAGAAGATACTGGAGTGAGGAACATGTCCCAGAGAGGCTGGGCCCCCAGGCCCCCGGGTGAGCAGCCCAGGAGAACGGGAAAGAAACGCTGTTATGGCCATAAGAGTGGGGGTCAATATGTTGCAGTTCTGTTCGGTCTCCAACTTACCTCTCACGCTTAATACCTTTCGTAACCCTTTCGACCCCTTTCAATAAAATGAGAGGTATATATTTTTCTAAAGAAGTGTCTTCGCTCGTCTTTATTGTGTCGTCAATATGTTTCTGCATGTATCTGTGTATAGTTACATATGTATTATGTGGCTATACAACAATAAGATTGGTAATTGTATTTCATTTAATATTCTGTTATTAAACTGTTTGTATTTAATCAACTGGAATTATTGTTTTTCCGGAGAAGAGACTGATTTATCCTGTTCAGATCATTCGTCACTTTTGGAGATTAACACAGCCTATCAATGAAAGAGACACCGTCTCTTTAGTCAATCAGAATCACAATAATTTAAGACACCAAGCCGGACGATCCATATCTAAAATGTACCATCCGGACAGTTGGAATTATAGCCGCTCGGCCCGTTCGGGTGCTGTGTGAAGATTGAGATTTCGCAACAGTGTTCGAATTGAATTGGGTGTCCACGAGAAATACATTTTAATTTATTTTGGTAGTGACTAGTATAGGTGACCCCGGCAAGGGTTGGGGTCGTGTTTATATATAAACAGATCACCTAGAAGAACCGAATAAGTAGGCAGAGATAGAGTCGTTTTTTTTCTACAGCCTGAATATATTTGTACTCTACACGTGTTTCTGGCTTTACGGTCTCCTTCAATAGATTAATGATGGCTACAGTGGTATTTGTTTCTAACTTATATAATGAAGATTGTGCTGATAGAGGTGTGATTTTTCTTGATATCAGGATTTGAGCGTGTGAATGTCCTGTTGGTGAATTATCCGTTAAAACATTTAACCTCGCCAGATATTTGTATGTATGTATGTATGTATGTTCAAGTATGTACTGTGTGTGTATGTGTGTGTGTATGTACATTCGTATACATGAATGTTCATCTATGAACATACATACCTGTACACATATATTTTCAAGGGTGCTGTTTTTTCTTTCCTCTTTTTTGCTCGGAAAAGAATTTGTATGAGAATGTATTTGACTCCACAGAAAGTTATATTTTACGATACTGTGTGTGTGTGTGTGTGTGTGTGTGTGTGTGTGTGTGTGTGTGTGTGTGTGTGAGTTTGTGAAGTTCAACTCTGTGTGTGTGTGTGTGTGAGAGAGAGAGAGAGAGAGAGAGAGAGAAAGAGAGAGAGACAGAGAATAAATTAAGATTGCATAGTGCTTTCACTTTTTTTACTTTGTTTTTTTTTTTTTTCTCTTTTTAGTAGATTACTAATTTTGACATCAAGGATCCCTCGAACATTTTCGGCACAATGGATCGCCAGAAAGATTTGAAAGAAACTTCCCAGTACGATGATCCAACCTTTGGATTTTAATATTAAAAGGGTCTATATTTGATAAGTAGAGTTTACGCGAATTAAAAAAATCTGAAGTGTTGGTTTTTTTGTTTGTTTTAGTTTTTTTTTGGGGGGGGTAATTTTTTACTGTCTTCTTTGAATTTCGTTCTTTACCATACTGCCAAATGGTATATGCATAAACCAGAATCAGTCCTGAAGAATAAAAGGCAAAAAAGTCTCTTAGATTTCGAGATATGAATCGATAAACTAATCCCTTCCAGAAGACCAGACCTAATGATTATTTACAAAAAAATGAAAACCTGACGTACAGAGGGAAATCAAAGAAAACGACAAAGAGACAAATACTTTGACCTTGCCTGAGAACTAAAAAAGAATTAAAAGAACTTGAAGGTGACATTAATAAAAATTGTTATTAGATCACTTGGAACAGACCTAAACGACTTGATAAGGAGGTTGGAAGAGTTGGAAATCGGGAGACAAAGGCAAGACCATCCAGACCATAACATTGTTAAGATCAGACAGAATACTGAGAAGAGTCCTTGATATTTGGGGAGACTTGCTGTCATTCAGATTCCAGTGAAAGACAATCAGGTAACGCTGGTGTAAAAGGCTCGCAAGAAATAACAACAACAGCAACAATAATAATAATAATAGTCCAAAAGCTTATTATCTTTCTCCTTTGAGAGTTTTTCACACCAGCGTCAGCCGATGGTTTTTCACTGGATTTTGAGTGACAACAAGTCTCCTGGATTCTTCTCTATATCCTTAATAATGTCGTAGTTTGGATGGTTTTCACTTGTCTTCTTATTTCCATGTTCTTCAGTCCCTTTACAAATCCTTTGGTAACTGTACCAAGAACATCAATTACAATTGGTATAATCGTCGCTTTCATGTTCCATAGTTTTTTTTCTGTTCCCTAGCAAGGTCCAGGTACTTTTCGCTTTCTTTCAATTTTTCTCTGTGGTCAACCAGAACAGCAAAGTCCTCTATTCCGTAAGTTCTCTTCTTTTTTTTTTTTTTTTTTTTGTTGACTATTATTAGGTCTGTGTTTTGTTCTGGTGAGTGAACACAAGTAGTAATAATAATAAGACAAACCACGATATGTGAGGAAAATAGTTATATTTACAAGAAAGAGTATTAACAAAGAAAGAGAGACTGTTAGTAATAAGAACATAGGATTAGTGATAGAGTAATGATATACTTCAACAATAGGAACGGCTCTTCTGGTCTGACTCGTAGGCTTATTCCTCCCCGGACTGATTTCCGCTACTGCCATATATGGCAGATGGAACAGCTCATTATGCTGAAAAGGTGGGTGATACCCAATAGTCTGGTCTTCTGGATATTATTATTATTATTATTATTATTATTTCACACCTTTAGATCTGTGTGGTACTCATTATTTCTCTCTTTGAAGCCTTTGAAGACGGTTACTAGTGCGCCATTTATTATTGATATTACTGTCACCCTCATGTTCCATAGCTTTCTTAGTTGTCTTGTAAGATTCAAGTATTTGTTTATTTTTTATTTTTTTACGTTCAGTTGAAGGGTAAAATCCACGAGATAAAGATTATTATTATTATTATTATTATTTACTCCTGTAGAATTTTTCACATATGTGTTAGCTGATGGTTTTTCACTGGAGTTTGAGTGACAGCAAGTCTCCTCAAGTCTCCAGGACTCGTCTCAGGATTCTGGCCGTTCTTAGCAATGCTGTCATTTGGATAGTCTCTACCCGTCCGCCAACTTCCAAGTCCTCAAGGCCTTTTTATAATTCTTTAGTTTTTGTACCTAACGCACCAATAGCAATAGGCACAACCGTTACTTTCATATTCCACAGCTTTTTCAATTCTCTAGCAAGGTCAAGGTACTTATCCTTCTTTTCACTTTCCTTCAGATTTATTCTGTGGTCCGCCGGGACAGCAAAGTCTACAATTTTGCAGATTCTCTTTTTTTTCTTTTTCTTTTTTTTTTTTTTTTTTTGTTGATTATTATAAGGTCTGGTCTTCTGGCCGGGATTAGGTGATCCGTTTGTATGTTAAAGTCCCATAAGAGTTTATTATTTTTATTATTTTTACAATTCTAATTTTTGCGAGATTTTCGAACCAAAGTTAGTTGATAATCTTTTAATGGAGTCTGAGTGACGACAATTTTTCTTCGGTCTCCAGGAACATCTTAATGTCTTTGTTAATCACACCAATAAGTAAAGTTGGCAACCGTAGTCGTGGGTGACCCGAAGGCTTCCTTTTCGATAGCTATCGCACCGAGGTGTATGGGAGGGCGCTACTCCATACCCTAGATTGCTTTACTTTACCCTTGATCCTTACCTTATAGTGCTGACTGCTAAGCAAGCCGGCATCAAATACCATTTTTTGAGTCTTTGCTATAACTCGACCTGAGATTGAACCCCGATCCAAGTGTTTGTTTATTTTTTCACTTTTTTTTTTTTTTTTTGTTCGTTTGGAGTCTGAGCGACAGCAAGTTTTCATCGGTCTCCAGGACTCATCTTAGTATTGTAGCTAATCTCACGAATGTGTTAGCCTAAATGGTCTTGATTCGTTCGCTGGGATTAATTTCAAGCGCATTCAATTTGTATCACCCTCCCCTCACCGAGGTGTTGGGGAGGGCGCTACCCTTTTCCCTAGATTGCTCCACTTTACCCTTGATCCTTACCTCAAAGTCCTGAGTGCAAAGTAAGACGGCATAAAGTACCATTTTTTTAGTCGTTGGTATGACTCGACCTGGGATTGGACCCTGATCTCTCAGACCTTTGGGAACACTATTGTAGCCTAAATGGTCTTGATTCGTTTTCTGAGATTAATTTACGTTTCACAATTTTCTAAGTTCTCGAGCAAAGTCTAAGTAGTTGTGTCGCTTGTCGCTTTCTTTGATTTTCACTCAGTGGTCTGCAGAATCTGGTGTGAAAAAAACTCGCAGAGAGTAAAAAAACGCCACGCCATTATGGCATAGATGCATACTGGCTTTAAAAGAAACCCTTCCATCCGACAGATGGGTTATCGAAATGTAGGGAAAAATCATGACTTACCTGACTAGCGTGTGGTTGCGTTCCGTACGTTTCAGTCGCTTAACAAGAAAAAATAAATAAAATGGCGTCACACAGTCGTTTTTGTATTTGCTTATCTCGCGTGAAGTAACGTAGACTCTCGGCTCTCCCATGCAAATGAGATAGTCAGGTGTTATAAAAAGAGCCGTCGAGGGAACGCTTGCCTGCTTTCATGACTCAGGAGTTTCGCAGTTATTTAGCCGACTTCCCTCGCCTTTGGGAGGCCAAAGCGGCTGGCTGCGAGGAGTTAGTTATGGAGTGCGGAGTGTGTGATGCGTTGAAGTAGGTCGGCTCCAACAAGTCGCCAGGACTCGATAGTTTTCCCCCCGAAGTGTATTTGAGGATATCGCTATATTAATTGCATGTGTGCTGTGTCTCTCACAATACAACTTGATCTGTTCTCTTCACAGTCAAAACACCAACCAACTTGTAACGTCAAATTTCTGTCATTATATAATCATCTCTTCATAATTCCAATCCCAAGCTGCAAATACGCCCTAAATCAACAATTGTTCAAATTACGTTCAAGGGTCATTCCCTTTGCACTCACCAACCCAAAACAATATTTCTAATTTTGTCAGACTATACCTGGCTGTAGCCATCTTTCAAATTTAACGACACATGTTGACCTCCTTCTATACGGAGACACAGCTCTGTCTTCCATCAACTCTGGGGAAATTATTAAAATTTGATTTTACACATTGACCCAATCAGGACAAAAATTATAACTACGATAAAAAAAAAGGCAAGTTTACCCTGTTGCATTACAATCAGTTAATTTTGTTACACGTATCTTAAAGTTCAAAAAAAATTATACATCTCATTCTTTCGGACAGATTCTGGTTAGTGCAAAATCCTTTTGTCAGTATGGTCAAACTTTATTCTTTTGTACAATTCCCAGAAGATCAGCATTCCTACCCACTCATGTCTAGTCTTGTATTCCTTTTATGCTAGTTTGCTATTTTCATGTAATATATGATTAACTGTTTCATCTCTGCCACGACAAAATCAACTATTGCTATTCAGCTGCGTATTATCAACTTACACGTTGATATAATTGGGTCTTATGTAACTATTTTGTGGTCCTATTAAAAGAGATTCCATGTATACCAGTATTATTGTAACAGCGTACCTTCTAAGTGAGTGGTTTTCAAAGTGAGCGGGACCGCCGGGGGGGGGCGATATGAACTTTCAGAGGAGCGCTGGCGAGTAAACAGTCAGATGGGGGCGTTGAAATTGTGAAGGGGGCGTTGGAGCAATTACAGTAAAATGTGACGTTGGTGATGGTAGAAAGGCCGGAAAAACGGGGCGATTTAATTAAGCGTCCCCCAGTCGCTGCAACTAGACGTACGTGTCACGTCTGTATCCAGAACTCTCTTCGTAAGGGACAATTTTCCCCTGGTCACCGCTTTCCCCTTTGTTTACTTCCCGTTTTCTCGTTGCGACGATAAACTTTCTGTCCCTTTTTAACTCCGTTACTTTTATTTCTCATTTCTTCTCCCCTTCTTAATTTTTCTTTCGGGTTGCCTTAAGCTCTGCTCTTGGGAGTTTATCCTCTGTTTATTAATTAATCCCAAACTCTCGGCATCGCGAAAGCTACGAGACTTATTCTTCTCGGCAGGACTTTCAACCATTCCGCCAGACATTTTTCTTTCCAACAACACGCATTCTTTCCTTCTCGCTTCAGTCACCCCTTCAACATGACTCTGGTATGTTTCATTTGCCTTATCTCACCATGTTTACTTCCTACTTGTTTCCTTCAATTTAAATATTATCGGAATATTATTCCTATGTGCCATGCTACTTGTCTCGCTTTTACCCGCTTTATTACTTGGTAGTAAACTAAAATTCTACTTATTACAGTCAACTTACTTTCCCTCCCTTTCCATTCTTTCTTCTTTGCCTTTCTCTTTCTCCCCTGAAATTTCTACTTATTTCTTCCACTTCGTCGCTATGAAAAATTCTTTGTTTTTATTTTTTCATTCAGAAATTTACCTGTCTCACGTTGGAATAAATTTCTCTTTCATAATTTTGGAATTAGTGTTCCTTTATGCGTGAGTCCGAATTTATTTTATGGCAACTCCAGGAGCATCGAAAAAGAAGTGTAGGCAATACTCTGAGGAGTACTTGAAGTATGGATTTATACAAGAAGAAGAAGAAGAAGAAGAAGAAGAAGAAGAAGAAGAAGAAGAAGAAGAAGAAGAAATTAAGATTACATAATATATACTTTTTTTTTCTATCGTTTCGCTCTTTTTGTAGATTAGTGTTTTCGACATCTGGGACCTCTCAAGCATATTCGGTATGATGGATCGCCAGAAAGATTTGAGAGAAACGTCCCTGTACGATGATCCAACCTTTGGATTTGAATATGTTGTGTCGGAATCGCCTACTAATGGACTCAACAACTCTCCATAATACCGGAAGACGCAGCAATACGAAGTCAGTCTAGATCTGGAAGCTAACCTCGCCCCCGCGCGGTTATGCGAATTGGTTTACCGTCCTATGTTCTTGTAACCATCCTTTGTTCTTGTAAATATATACCTATACTATAACCGTGGTGTTCTGTTCTCTTCTTGACCCTTTTCAGGGCCATAACAGAATATTAAAAGGGTCAGTGTTTGATTAATAAGGTTCTCGTGCATTTAAAAGAATCTGAAGTGTGTGTTTTTATTCTTGCTTTGTTTAGATTTTTCTTTTTACAGTTTTTTTTTAATTTCGTACTTTACCATACAACCAAATGGTATATGCACTATGAGACGCACAAAATTCTCTGGTATTTTGAGATACAAACAGATCACTTAATATCGGCCAGATGACCAGTCCTTGTGAATGTTAACTAAAAAAAAGAGAACCTGCTGAATAGTGAACTTAACCGTCCTGGAGGACAACGGAGAGAAGATAAAAGAAAGCAAAAAGCTATCGAAATTAAGAGATGCTTGCATAAAAAAGACATACCCGAAAGGATGACCGAAGAAAAGACCAACCTGACCAAAAAGGACACCGAAAACGAACTGCCCCCCAACAACTACAGACCTATAATGTGCCTACAGATGATGTGGAAAATACTAACGGCACAAATAAAGACGGAGATTAAAACTCTATAATAAGCCGCGCACTGTTCCCCGAGGAACTGAAAGGATACCGCAAAGGGACAAGAGGAATAGGAAAGCTACTCTACATTGATTAACACATGCTCAAGGGGAACAAAACAAGACAAAAAAAAACTAGTAATGGCGTGGATTGACTTTAAAAAGGTGTATGATATGGTCTCTCAAAGCTGGATAACAAATTGTCTCAAAGCGTACAAGACATCCAGCGAAGTCATAAAGTTTATCGAAAATACCATAGAAAATCAAACTCCATATCAGAAATCTCATCAAAGAGATAAACACCTGGGCTGTTCTCCTCGTAAGATACTCGGAACCATTCTTAAAGTAGATGGGAGAAGTACTTTAACAAATGGACCAGACAACAACAAAAAATCATGACAATGCATGAGGCTTTACATCCCTGAGATTACGTAGGCAGACTCTATGTGTCAAGAAAAGAAGGAGGAAGATGATTGCCAGCATTCAAAATAGCGTTCATGCATCGATACAAGGACTAGAAAACTACATAAACAAACACACAGGAAGACAGATTACAGCGACCAGAAACAATACAGATTACACAAACATCAACAGAAGCAAAATAAAATAGAAAATAAAAATGGGAAGAAAAACAACTGTACGGACATTTCAAGCGACAAACAAACGAAATCTCACGCGAGAAATTTTGGATATAGCTAAGAAAGGGAAACTTTAAGGGAGAAACAGAATCCCTTCTGATAGCAGCACAAAACAAAACCATAAAGACTAACAATGTTAAAGCAAGAATAGACAAGACGCAACAAAATAGCAGATGTAAATCATGTGGTGATAGAGACGAAACGATTAATTACTTAATAAGCGAATGCAGTAAATTAGCGAAAAAAAAAGTATTTAACTTGATACAACTGGATGGGGAAGATGATCCACTAGGAAATATTCAATAAATTGAAATTTGACCAGGATACGTCCTAGAAAATGAGGCGCATAAAGTTCTCTGGAATTTTGAGATACAAACGGATCACCTAATCTTGGCCAGACGACCAGATCTAGTGATAGACAACAAAAAAAAACTGCCGAATAGCAGACTTTGCCTTTCCGGCTGACTCGAGGGTAAAACGGAAAGAAAGTGAAAAGAGAAATAAATACTAAGACCTTGCAAGAGAACTGGAAAAACTATGAACTATAAAAGTGACGCTGATAACAATTGTAATTGGGGCACTCGGTACAGTCACCAAAGGATTGATAAAGGGACTGGAGGACTTGGAAATAAGAGGACATGGGAAGACAATCAAAACTACGATAATGTTGAGATCGGCCACCTAATCTAGGCCAGAAGACCAGACTTTATAATAATCAACAACAAAAAAAAGAGAATTTGGAAAATCGTAGACTTTGCTATTCCTGTTGACCTATAGAATAAAATTGAAAGAATGTGAAAAGAAGGATAAGTACCTAGACCTTGCTAGATTATTAACAAAAACATGGAGCATGAAAGTGACGATTATACTAATCATGACTGGTGCTTTTGGTACAGTCACCAAAGGATAATTAAAGAGGCTAGAGGACTTGGAAGTTGAAAGACGAATGGAGACCATCCAAAATACAACATTATTGAGAACGGCCAGAATACTAAGAAGAGTCCTGGAGACTTGAGTAGACTTGCTGTCACTCGACCTCCAGTGAAAGACCATCAGCTAACGCTGTTGTGAAAAACTCTCAAAGAGTAAATAATATATCTGGACCTAGGAAGCAAACTGAAAATGACTGTTACCAATTGTAATTAGGGCTCTTGGTAGAGTCACCCAAGGATTGGTACAAGGGCTGGAGGACTTGGAAATAAGAGGACGAGTGGGGACCATCCAAACTGTTGCATTATTGAGATTAGCCAGAATACTGAGGAGAGTCCTGGAAACCTGAGGAGACTTGCTGTCACTCAAATTCCAGTGAAAGGCCATCAGATAAAACTCATGTGTAAAAGTCTTAAAGAGTAAATGAAAAATAAATAAATAAAAATGAAGAACCAAGAAAAAAGAAGAACAAAGAAGAAGTAAAAAGACAAAATAAAATTGGAAGAAGAAGAAGAAGAAGAAGAAGAAGAAGAAGAAGAAGAAGAAGAACAACAACAACAACAACAACAACAACAACAACAACTCTGAAGGAGTAAATGATAATAATAATAAGTACCTGGACCTTGCTAGAAAATTGAAAAAGCTGTGGAACATGAAAGTAACGATTGTACCAATTGTGATTGGTGCTTTAGGCACAGTAACTAAAGGATTATTAAAAGCCCTGGATGACTTGGAAATTGGAGGACGAGTAGAGACGATCCAAATGATAGCATTACTGAGAATTACCAGAATACTGAGAAGAGTCCTGGAGATTTGAGGAGACTTGCTGTCACTCAAACTCCAGTGAAAAACCATCAGCTAACACTGATGTGAAAAACTCTAAAAGAGTAAATAATAATCCTATTTACCCAACCCCTCCGCTCGGGCAGGATATGACACAAGGTCAATTTTTAAAGCGGAGTTTAGCAGGTTTCAATTCAGAGTTTTCCTTCTCCTAGACTAGTTGTCTCACCAAGGCTGAAGAACCTAGTCTGCCCTACTATCTACCCATAGCTGGAGGAAGAATAATTGGATTCATACCTTTCCCAAGGATATTAGTGCTATGTGAAATGCAATCAGTCTTGTCCAGGAATTGAACTCGTATCGCCGTGTCTATATCCTGTGACGATAACCATTACACCACGGGCAAGAGTAAATAATAATAGGGAAACATTAAGAGAGAAACCTAATCTCTTCTCACACAAGCACAAAACAACACCATATGACAAACTATGTGCAAGCAAAAATAGACAAGGTAAAATTAAATTATAAGAAAAAAGCTTTGATATCTTGTATTGTACATAATTGGAGGGTCAGAGAGTTAAAGTAGCTTGGCATAACGTAACCCAACAAGAGTTGACATGTCACATTTTTTTTGTCAGTTTAACAATTACTCAGTTTTAAAGTCAGTTTAACAATTACTCTTTCCGATTGGAAAGAGTAATTGTTAAACTGACTTTTGCATAAAATACCGCAACCAGGTTTGACATGTAAAATCCCAAACCAACAAAATGATAGCGCTAATTGTAGCCAGAAAATAGTGTTTACGATTTTAAAATGGGACAAAAAGTGTATTTAATGATAATACAGAGACTCACTTACCAAGATTACTGTTCAGCTATAAAATAATTCCACCCAAAATCGAATGGAACCGCCAAAAGAATAATACACATTTTGAAAATGGGACTAAGAGTATTTTCCACATTGCACTCGTTTACAAAGAAATTGAGGTAAGCACAAAAATACCCGTTTTTACCTAATTTGAGGGTGCTGAATTCAAATTTGAAATCCGTTTTTACTCATCACCTCTAGTTTATTAGATATGCATAGTGTGTATTTTGTGCATATATGGTACATAAAGTCATATATGAATTCAGGGTTAATTCAAATATTGTGATACTTATGGCTTATTTTTTAGTTATTATGCACTAAATGTAAGTGATAGCATTATATATATATATATATATATAGTTATATATCAAGACGGATTTTGACAGTTAAGGCAGCACGTCTCAATCCACACTCTGGCAGTCATTGGAAGAGGTTGTCTCGCAGGCGGTGCAGGAGGTTGGTGTCCCTCAACTATCGTGTTACACATCTTTTGGGTTACAAAATATTAGTAACCCAAAGGATACTAATTTTGAGGAGCTTCTTAACTTAAAGGAACTGAGAGCATGGGAAGCATTCAAGTCAGTCTGTAGTGGCTTCCTCGGTAACACACGCGTACCAGATTACCAAGCCTGTATTGAGAAGTTGCTAAAGTCTTACGAGGATATGGGGTGCCAAATGTCACTCAAGATTCATTTTCTCCATTCCCACCTCAACTTCTTCCCGCCAAACCTGGGAGCAGTGAGTGATGAGCATGGAGAAAGATTCCACCAAGACATTACGAAGATGGAGAGCAACTATCAAGGCAAATGGAACCCCGGCATGATGGGAGACTTGTGCTGGATGCTCTTGCGTGACATCCCGGAGGCAAAATACACCAGATCTTCTAAGAAAACACACTTTGTTGTCTGTGGTACTATGAATTGTGTAATTATATTGATTCAATCAGTGTTCTTTATCTATCCTGTGGTACTATGAATTGTGTAATTGTATTGATCTTCTAAGAAAACACACTTTTGTTGTCTGTGGTACTATGAATTGTGGAATTATATTGATTCAATCGGTGTTCTTTATCTATCCTGTGGTACTATGAATTGTGTATTTGTATTGATTCAATCAGTGTTCTTTATCTATCCTGTTTTATCTGTTATAAGCTGCTGCAACTCTTGAAATATGCACATATATTCTCTGTTTATACTAAAATGAGATTATTTAAAAGCCAGAAAACTAGAGGTGATAGAGCAAAACTATTTATAAATTTGAATTCATCACACCCAAATTAACAAAAAACACCTATCCCCATTCTTGCCTCAGACCAAAAATTTATTTTTGTAAACCAGTGATCTTTGCTTCCAATTTCCAGCGGATGACTCTCTCCGTCTTTTTTGTTCGGTCTAATTTAAAAAATTGAATTCAAGAACTCAAAAAATGCATTCCAGGCGAAAATGAGAGTGTTGTATATTGATCTTCGTCCCGGCCAAACATGCCATTCCAAAGTGATGCGCCGGAAGGAAGTGACTCATTCCGATGGCAGTTATGAGAAGAAATCGCGTAGGTGGGTTTAGCTAAGAAAAAAAAATGGGACAAGGTAAAAATCCCATGGTACACTTGTAGACTGATGAGAGTGACCTGTGAACTGCGTGACAGTTATTTTCACTTGATGACGAGCAAACATGCCATTCCAAAGATTGAGTGGGCGATTGAACTATTATATAACTCGGTGGAGACAAGAAGTCAGGGAGTTGGAGAGAAGTTGTGGTAGGGAAAGCCACCACCCAGCAGAAGGGGCCCTCGGGACCCCCGATTGAGTAGGAGATCAGATGAGTTAGAGACAAGATATGGTAGAGGAAAGCCAGCATCCAGCAGAGAGAGCCCCCGGGCCTCCGGCTGAGCAACCCTGGAGAACGAGAAAGACACAATGCTGATGGCCATAAGAGTAGGGGTCAATATATTGCAGTTCTGTTCGGTCTTCAACTCCCTCTCACAGTAAAATCTTGAGTAACCGTTTCGCCACCTTTCAAATAAAGTGAGAGGTATATTTTTCTAAGAACTGTGTCGCTCGTCTTTATTCATTGCGTCAAAATGTATTCAACATGTATATGTGTATAGTTGTACCATATGACTATACAACAAGAGGGGACATAGAACGAATTAAGAAATCGAAGAAGATTTGGGTCAGAACTGATAAATCAAATAACATATATCAGGTCAGCCAATGTGAATATGAGCAAATCCTTTAGATGGTATAATCACAGGCATTCCTTCTCCAATCCAAGACTTAGAATTTTCCCCATTCAATGATAATCTAGAGATTTACTTTCCAAGGTTAACCTTAAGTTATAGAACAATTCCACATGCCGATAGAGTACAAAATCCCTCCGTAGTATTACCAACAAGACAGATTAGAGCTCCCATAACTATGTAAATTGCCACAAATGAAAGTGCATGGTATAAAAAAGACAAAGATTCTCATTGAGAGAAAGTGAATTTTGTAGTCCAAAAAGGATATATAACACAGCAACACTAGGATCAATTTCGAAGCAGAATAGTAACCGATAATATAGAGATGAAGGAAGAATAGCATGTTTGGCTGGGTCGAAGGTCAATATACAACACGCTTGACTGTGTGTAAACAAATGACAGTTCAATTTAACTCTAAGTAGTTCGTAGCAATAGTTTGAACAATTAAACTGTGCTATTGTAAAATACATGGGTCCAAAAATACGACCAAGATACGTGAAATGGATATAAGGAATCCCGAAATATACGAAATTCGAAATTGGTTCAGGTACGAAACTTTTTATTACCTTTTTGAGTTTAAGGTAATTCGACATGAGGAGAGAGAGACACACAATTTCTTTCTATGCTGAATTTTCCATATGACCCCACCACGTGCGGCCCCCAAACTCAACTCTCAACTCACCCAACCAACGTACGGCGCCCGTAGCGCACAAAGTCGTCTGGCCTCGCCCAGGTCTGAAACTCAACTTACTGTTTTCTTCAAATCCCAAAAATCCTCAGCGCTTCCGTACATGACGTCATTCACGTCCCTGGTCCTATTTCGTATCTGGGGTTTTTATTGTGACATCTTTGAGTTTCACATCTGCCCCGCACGAGCGTGAACACCTGCACTCAACTAACCCATGCACTAAGCGAAAGGTTCTCAGCCTAACTAAACCGATAGGCAAGATATATAAAACGAAAAATGATAATATAAAAAAAATCCCTCCGCAATTATATTACACTATAACGAATTGAAATGTTAGTGTCACAGCAATGCTTGAAACAAATAAAAATATTTGTTGGATTGCAATATTTATGTTAGCAATTTATGTGCAACCATTTTGAGTGCAAACGAATGATTAATATATGTATATATATATAATTTCACAGAATCTTTCTCCCGAAAACTGGCAATCAATCAATTCTATCTATCTCAGTCTGTTGATATCTATCTATTTATCTATCTATCTATGGACACATTGTAAGGTGTAATGACTCACAGACTCTCTTTCTCCTTCTTTCTTTCTCTCTCTCTCTCTCTCTCTCTCTACATATATATATATATATATCTTTCTATAACTTCGTGTGTGAGTAATAGTTTGAATGAAATCTATAATAGTGTTTTATTTTAATCAGTTTGATATTAAGACAGATTAAAATTACAACGAGTTTATTATTCTAATCGGAGATACCACTCAACCATGACATATTTTGGTCCTGAACAACAAAAGTAACTTCCACGTCAGCTTTTTCTGGTTTATGATTATATTATGAGCCTTGCGTATATAAACGAGATTTTGTGTTCAGGGCAAAACATCCACTGGAAGAGACACAAGATGTTGCTTGCTTCAGGTAAGTGCTTTTTAATATCTGTGAAAAGAGAGTGACGAGTGAATATTTTGTAAGACTTCTTTTCTTAGAATATGAAGAAATTATTCAAGTGTTCTCAACGCTAGATGTCAATTTTTATGGCCGTCTTTTCCTCCATATGCGATCTGGACCGGAGTGGTAATACCTGTTAGGGCACCATCAATGGGTTAAATAGATCGGTTAAAACAGTTTCTGTATTAGAGAGTGTTACAACTACGGTGAATTTAGGATAGGTGTTTCGGGGTAGACTTGGTCCTACACAGTCATAACACAAAAATAAGTCGTACGCAAAATATCAAATAAAAACAGAGGTTTGTAAATACTAACCTAAATTTATTTACAGGGAATGTACAGGGGACGAGGAGGCATACATAGGTAAAAACAAATATAGTAACACGTGAGCAGAAGGGGTGAATGTAGAAACATGGGCTATAAACAACATGAAATGTATTTTGGATTAAAGTTTAGAATATAATTCAAAATCTGGCCAGCGAAAGCAAACACAATAAAACCCGAATAAAAAGTTGAATACAGCAAGTAAAAGTTCCTTTATCCTGGGAGAAATGCTCAGCGATGTCTTACTCTATTAGAGGCTGGAATCATTCTGACTAACTGGCTGCAACACTAAGGTAACCTGACCCAAAATCAGCAGTAGTCTCACCGCAAACCACAAGGCCAAATGGGGCTGGAAGAACATACAAACAATGAGCCATGCAAGATAGTATTCAAAATGACCCATATCAAAAGTCAAGGAAAAGTTCACTCTTAGTTCACAGAGGACACAAGAAGTCTGCTCCAAAAACCAAGTTGAAAAGAGGGCCTTTGGAGGTACCAAGAGGAATACTTGATACCTTATGTATGTGCAAAATATGATTAGAATGGGATACATATCACAAAAGAAGAACCTTGGGTATGACACTAAATTTCAAAATTTGATAGCCATACCCAGTGCAATATAACAGCATTATTTTTCTGAAAATAGTTACTTTAGGCTCTCTAATAGTCACTCCGTTATCCACCTTTCATTGATTGCATATCTTTTCAATTGTCCCTGAATTTCTGCTGGCAAAAGGCCTCTCTGCACAAGAATGAGTGGACATGACCGACGGAATTGGCCACCCAATTACAAAATTTTCTAATGGTCATTCCATTATCCAACTTTTATAGATTGCATATCTTTTCAACTGTCTCGGCATTTCTGCTGGCAAAAGGCCTCCCTACACACTCATCCTTTTCAATTGATGTTCTTCCTTTACTGAATAGTGATGTCCGTCAAAGACTCTGACACGGCTGACTGTATATAAACCAGCAAAAACAACACATCATGCGAATGCAGAGAGAGAATAAATTCTTCCACCCAAGTCGTCGACCCTAATTCTTGAATCTTCCGTGCGTATTTTTATGCGTTTTGAACCCCCAACGCATTATCACTGTCCACCCACGAGTCTTCCAAAAATCAATGATTCCACTCAATCACACAACCAAAAATTTCATTCGCCCCTCCCTTTGACCACCTGCGTCTTCTTTCGGATAACAGTTCACCAGTCGCTTGTGTTTTGCTTTATCTTCGGCAGTTTCGCCTTGAAGAAATATAGGAATCTGATGTCAGTGAGTGTCAACATTCTCCGCGCCAATGAGTGCTAAATTTCATACTCTGCAGATCTACAATAAAACAAATATTCTTGTTTAACTCGTCTAAATCCTCAATAAAACCGAAATAACGATCAAATACTGGCTTGAATCTTTTAATCCTTCCTAAATAGAATCTTTTACTCCTTCCAAAAAGAATGTTTACTCCTTCCTAAATAGAATCTTTTACTCTTTCCGAAAAGAATGCTTACTCCTTCCTAAATAGAATCTTTTACTCCTTCCAAAAAGAATGTTTACTCCTTCATAAATAGAATCTTTTACCCCTTCCAAAAAGAATGTTTACTCCTTCCTAAATGGAATCTTTTACTCCTTCCTAAATAGAATCTTTTACTCCTTCCGAAAAGAATGCTTACTCCTTCCTAAATAGAATCTTTTAATCCTTCCGAAATAGAATCTTTGACTCCTTCCAAAATAGAATATTTTACTCCTTCCTAAATAGAATCTTTTACTCCTTCCGAAAAGAATGCTTACTCCTTCCTAAATAGAATCTTTTAATCCTTCCTAAATAGAATCTTTTACTCCTTCCAAAAAGAATGTTTACTCCTTCATAAATAGAATCTTTGACTCCTTCCTAAATAGAATCTTTTACTCCTTCCTAAATAGAATCTTTTACTCCTTCCAAAAAGAATGTTTACTCCTTCCTAAATAGAATCTTTTACTCCTTCGAAAAGCAATATTTACTCCTTCATAAATAGAATCTTTTAATTCTTTCTAAATAGAATCTTTGACTCCTTCCAAAATAGAATATTTTACTCTTTCCTAAACAGAAGCATCAATCGCGGATCACTGTTACAACGGAAATACGAAGAATTCTCGGGAAGTCGACTATCTTAGCCTTTTTATTTGTTTAACATCGTATAACTTAAGGAAGGCTTTACTAATAGCCACCAAATTTTCTTTAGCCTTTTGCTTAATTGTACAAAGTAGATATCAAGCTGGAAACTTTCGTATACCTGACAACAGCACTGTACGGTCATAGCATGTCGTCTAGAAGACCTGCCGGTAGCGACGTCGATGAGTTTAGCTAAACCAAAGCTTCATCCTTTTGCTTAATCGTACAAAGTAGACATCACGCTGGAAACTTTCGCAGTCCTGACAAATATCAAGGATTTTATTTTACTTTTAAAAAATTCTGTATTTTCTGTTTATTTCTTTAATCTATTTTTTTTTTTTTAAGTTGTATTCATTTTTCGTTTTTTTCAGTTGTTACCATTCTTTGCTTCCAAGCAATTACTGCACACGGTAATTATAAATTACTCTTTTTTCGAAAAAAAATAACATTCATTCTAAATGGCAAAATATTAATATGTGGACACTGGGTGCCGTCTAAAATGCTTGCAAAATACGATTCCTGATAGGGACGGGTAGCATGACAGGGGAGGCAGAGAGAAAGAGAAAGAAAGAAAGAAAGAAAGAAAGAAAGAAAGAAAGAAAGAAAGAATTTCAAAGTAATCTGTGTTGTCAGGTTATCGATTACACTGGTCAACAACAAATTTGTCTGCATTTTTTTGGCTGATTTAGGACGAATCTGATGCGCTGAATCCAAAAATGGTTTTGCTCAATCAGGTCAAGTTTTTGAGCTATTGCTACATGTTTTTTACGTTTTTGTTCACATATACGCACGTATGGAATATTTTAGAAGTTGCTGGGAATAAAATGCCGTGTCGAATAATTGTTTTGATTGGAAATTATTATTTTAATGACAAGAAGTATTCAGGTCCGATAGTTCTGGGTGATAATGTCGAAAAAGGATCAGTTTGAAGTCATAAAACCATGTTTTCTGTGCATGTGGGATAGTAGGAACCATGCTCAGCATTACACGAAGAAGGGCTGGCCTTTGCGGGAGGAATTGGTGCCTTGCAAAGAAAGGAACGTCATCAATGACCCTCTGGTGGTCAGAGATAGAATACGCTTCCCACCGCTACACATCAAGCTCGGCTTAATCAAGCAGTTCACCAAGGATCTGGAGAAGGACGGTGACTGCTTAACTTACTTGTGTCAGGTTTTTCCAGGATTGACCATGGAGAAGTTGAAAGCTGGCATGTTTGACGGTCCTCAGATCCCGCAGCTCATCAGAGATCCAGAGTTCGAAAACTCAATGAAGAAAGTGGAACTGGAAGCGTGGAAGGCATTTGTTCTGGTAGTGAGGAACTTTCTTGGCAACAATGAGGGCAGGAACTGCGCAGAACATGTCAACAACATGCTGACTGCTTTCAGATACCTGGGCTGCAACATGAGCGTCAAGATGCACTACCTATTTTCACTGAGAACCTGGGTTCAATGAGTGACGAGCAGGGGGAGAGATTCCATCAGAACCTGAAAAAGATGGAGACCAGGTATCAGGGTCGCTGGGACGCAGTCATGATGGCTGACTACTGTTGGAATCTGAAGAGAGACCTCCCTGCCGCTGAGCATTCCAGGAGTTCGAAGAAACGGACTTTCAGGCCCTGAAGTTTGAACAATGGTGAAGCAATATGCAATTTACGTGTACTTACCTTTATCAATGCCCACCATTCAGTTTACAGTAATCGATATTTCTATCAGGTAATCAATATATGTTGTTGGCAAAACATTCTTTCTCTTAATAACATATTTAGGGTGATATGTGTTGACAAAAATCAGCTGATAATGCCACAAAATGTGTAATTGATTTTGTCAAAAGATCTAATTTTTTTCAAATCAACCACCCAAGAAACCGACCTGATGGAGAGAAACGGGTGCCATTTCCTGATTTAGCGGTGCAAAAATACCCTAAATCAATTGTAGAAATCTAGACAACATTCAAAAAGTAAAAAGATTGTTGCCCAGTGTTATTTGAAAATCTGATGAAATAAAACGCAATTTCCTCAAACATGTGACTGTGTCAGTACTACTGTATGAATGCACCACTGAGACTCTGACGAAACGCATAAAGAATAAGATGAGAACTACACAAGAAGGTTACATGTTGTTTTGTACAAATTCGAGAAGCAAAAACCCACAAAACATCTTCTGTACGGCCACTTACTTCCCATCTTTCCCAAAGATCCACGTAAGACGAACAAGACCTGCTGGGCTCTGTTGGTGAAGTAAGGACATTCACTTATGGGCTCCAATACAAAGACTTGCCAGTGTTGGCTGACCAGCAAAGACTTACTAAGATCAGCACTGTGCGGATACTGGATGCTCTCAAGACGTTTTGGTTTGTGCAGCCACTTACCTCCCATCTCACAACACTGGATGCACTATGGATGTTTGGGTTTGGTTTGATTTGGTTTGATTAGCTTTTATGGCATATCAACTATTGTAAGTTATCTAATGCCAAATCCTCTTTATACATATATATTAGATATATATGATTTGGTTTGGTTGGGTTTTATGGCATATCAACCATTATAGGTTATTTAATGCCAAATCCTCTTTATACATATATATTAGATATATATGATTTGGTTGGGTTGGGTTTTATGGCATATCAACCATTGTAGGTTATTTAATGCCAAATCCTCTTTATACATATATATTAAATATATAAGATTTGGTCGGGTTGGGTTTTATGGCATATCAACCATTGTAGGTTATTTAATGCCAAATCCTCTTTATACATGTATATTAAATATATATGATTTGGTTTGGTTGGGTTTTATGGCATATCAACCATTGTAGGTTATTAAATGCCAAATCCTCTTTATAAATATATATATAATATATAAGATTTGGTCGGGTTGGGTTTTATGGCATATCAACCATTGTAGGTTATTTAATGTAAAATCTTCTTTATACATATATATTAAATATATAGGATTTGGTTGGGTTTTATGGCATATCAACCACTGAAGGTTATTTAATGCCAAATCCTCTTTATATATATATTGATTATTGTTTTGGCTTGGTTTTATGGAATATCGACCATTGTTGCTAATTTAATGCCGAATCCTTTTTATTCACGTATATTATATATATATATATATATATATAAAACTTGTAAACACATTTTGACGATAACATTTTTAAATGAGCCATAGTGACAGAAAGTCACCAAGGAAGCTATCCAGGGACTACTTGAAAAAATTAGTCGCCAATGGTCAACCCTTAGCTGATAACTGTGACACTGGGCATCTCACCGCCAATTTTCTGGTCTCCTCCCAGGGCCGCACAAAAGGGCAAAAGAAGCAAGAGAAAGAACTGCAAAACGAATCCATCAAACCCTGATCCAACATTCAACTGCAGCCGTATTTATCTGTTCTTCATTGACCTTATCAACTACGAGAGAACCCGCAGGCAGCATGGACTGCCCAAGATAAAGAAGGGAGTGATCCATATATATATATATATATATATATATATATATATATATAGTATGGGTTAAACAGTGTCACTTTTCTGCTTCTGCAATGATGGGTTTGGCATTAAATAACACAAGAAGTTTTATATGCCACTACACAAGAGAAACCGATATATGTATATATATAATGAGAGAGAGAGAGAGAGCGAAAGAGAGCGAGAGAGAGAGAGAGAGAGAGAGAAAGAGAGTCCCTTCTTTCGAGAAAGCCATCTTTTCATTTCCGCAAAATGTTTCATTTCAGACATCGATTCGATCGATAGGCAGGGATTCGGAGCTGAAGCTTTATACATATATATATATATATATATATATAAAACTTCAGAAAATTTCGCTCAGAGGTTATGCCAATCATTTCTTTATCTTTTCAATATGTAATAACTGCCAATAGTCTTTAAGATTCAATTAAATGCAACATTTTTTTTCCTTTCTTTTAAATTTTTTCAGTTCAATACCTGATTGGTTGCTTTGAGAATGAACACAGCGATTTATGGTCCATGCAGACGGGAAACGTGCATCATGCCGCCGAATGTATGTATAGATGCCGAAGAGCTGGTTACGCCTTTGCAGGTGTACGAGTAAGTTAACTGAGCGAGAAGTCATATTATTGTCCATTCATGTTTGTGTACCTCTTGTATAATAAAGTACCAAATAAATGGTTTGAATTAATTAGACAATGGTTAGAATATTTCACCTGAATAAAACTCATTTGTGTATATCTATCTTTGGTCCGTTTATATATATATATATATATGTGTGTGTGTGTGTGTGTGTGTGTGCGTGTGTGTGTGTGCGCGCGTGTGTGCGTGTTCATATCTGTATGTCTATCAATAGCATTATATTTATGTATATATACATATACATATGTGTACGTATGTGTGCGTGTGTCAGTCTGTTTATATATATATATATGTGTGTGTACGTGTGTGTGTGTGTGTGTGTGCGTGTGCGTATGTTCATATCTATCTATCTATCTATAGCATTATATTTATGTATATATACATATATACATGTGTACGTATGTGTGCGTGTATCAGTCTGTTTATGTATATATATAAGTGTGTGTGTGTGTATATGTGTGTGTGTGTGTTCATATCTATCTGTCTATCAATAGCATTATATTTATGTATATATACTTATATATGTAAATTTCATTAAACATAATAGACATTTTATGCCTACATATTTTCTTTTGGATCCGTTCGAATTCCCGTATTACTTTTATCGTATTCGGGGGAATTGATTTAGGTATTGTCCATAATTGTATGTATCCCTAGTACTTTCTGCCCGACTTTGGGCCATCATCAGGGGAGAATCTGTTACAAAAGTGATGTAACTTTTGTTTTAGCAAATTACTACTGTGTAAGGACGTCTTTGCCGTTGGAGATTATGGCGCTTGCTTTTAAATGTAATTCTGTAAATAGTGCCAGTAGCTAAAGACATTTAAGTACGTTAGCACTGGTTTGAAAATTAATTCTATTAAGTGCTGGTTGCAGGTTTCTAATATATAGTGCTTCGAGAATCTGACACTATTTACTATATACGTGGTTCATACGATAAGATTCTAGACTTTCTTTGTATGGGCACTTCTATTGATAGTACACACATGAAACTCAAGTCAACTTCGAAGTAATCTCCTCCACCTGCAATGCACTTGTTGTACCGTTCCAACAACTTCTGGAAGGCCCCATGGAAGTCTTCTTGTGTGAGCGTGTCAATGACCTTCGTCACAGCCTCTTTCATCTCCTCAATTGTCTCATACCGACAGCCTCTAAGTTTTTCCTTGAGCTTAGGGAATAACCAAAAGTCTGGAAACCTATTGAAGGCACCTTGTATATATATATATATATATATATATATATATATATATATATATATAACCGACGTCTTTTATGCCCATGGACGTGTTTGTGTTGGTCGACCAGCAACGTCTTATATCAGCTCTGTGCAGACACTGGATACAGCCTAGAAGACTAGCCATGAGAGATGGAAGATTGGAATAGATGGACGGATTGTAAGAGCAAATAAGATAACACCGTGCCAACGGGTGACTTGATGAGGATGAGGAAGATATCTATCTATCTCAGTCTAATCATTTATATATATATATATATATATATACTTCATCTATTCATATATCTCTGTCTGTTTCTGTCGGTTCATATCTGTTTATCAATCGCAAGAAGTCCCCGCGGCGTAGTGAGTAACATACTGGACTGCGGCATCGTAGTAAGCGAGTTTGAACTCCAGTCCCACTATTACAGTCTCTTTACCTAAATCAATTCCCGAAATTCCCCCCATGAGAAAGGTATGGACTTCCTTTATTGCTTAAATAGTGTCACTGCTATTCTTCTATAAAGTTGGCTTTGGCATTAAATAAGTCATGAAGGTTGATATGCCATTAAAAAAAACTAAAAGAAAAACAATGGGCCAATGGCTAGTAAATTTCACAGAGCAATAATCAACATATTTTGGCACGAGTAATAAATATCGTTTTAATTTTGGGTACTACACACGAAGAAAGCATGTCTTGTAGCAGTTTCTTTTTTTTTTTTTTTTAAGCCTTTTATTCTATCAGTGTTTGAGAGGCGCCTCACTGGACATTAAAGCCAGCCATTATCCATTCTAGGCAAGAGAGTGCGCATGTGTTTCCTGAGG
>CAUZXS010001576.1:0-45000 GCA_963585895.1 Sepioteuthis lessoniana
CTACTCCATCCAATCAACAAACATATATCATAATTTTTATCGTAACCAAATGCACTACAATTATAAATCAGATGAAAAAATATTGAAAACATTGACTCACAGAAACATACTCCCCACTGATCCTAATAAAAAGATAAAACTTATTATACATTATAATAATATCTTAGTCATTAGAAATAATTCCTCTCCCTCAATTAATCTTCAACGGTAAAGACGCTCTCACATAGTAGTAATATGCAAAAACAAAAGTTATATCACTTTTGTAATAGATCCTCCCCTGATGATGACCCAAAGTCGGGCAGAAAGTACTAGGGGTACATACAACTATGGACAATACATAAATCAATTCGCCCGAATACGGCCAATTTTTCTTGTCATAAACGGCCAACTTTTCTGGTTGTACAACTTTTCCAAATTTTTATATATATTTACACTTTGTATACATCCATCTACACATAACATCACTAATAAAACCCTTTACAGCCCTGATGATGGTTCTGCAGAACCGAAACTCTATAGTGTCGACTGACTTTGTTTCTCTATAAATCCCTACTTTCTACTTCGATGACTTGTTGACAATTTTTCTTCCCAAATTGTCGGATTACTATCCATTATTTTCTTCCACATGTGAATATATAAAGATTTTATGAAGGAAAATAGTAAATGGTTTATCTTAAAAAGGGTTGTCGTTTATAAACAGTGTTCAAGAAATGGTAATTTGTGCTCTGGAGAATAATAACAAGTAATAATCTAATCCAATTCGGATAATTTCTTATATAAAAGATCAGTATCGGTTGTTTGATGGCGCCATGAAAATAAACATCTACTTTTTAATTTTGTGCATTATTGAACGACTTAGTCCGTCAACCACGCTGTAATCATGTAACGCAGAAAAAAAGTATTTATATATATATACGTTCAGTTTAATATTACAATTTCAGATGTGTTGAATTCGAATTCGCCTGAACATCGACAGCGTGAAATTCTGCGTCGTTATTTTCTTACCTTTTTTTTATCATCTTGTTTTATAGTTGGAATATGTTGCGCACGTACATGCATACATATGTGAAAGCTAAAAGAGAATGAAGCATATGTGAATGTGTGAAAGAACAAGTGAAAAACTGTGTGTGTGTGTGTGTGTGTGTGTGTGTGTGTGTGTGTGTGTGTGTGTGTGTGTCTGTGTGTCTGTGTGTGTGTGTGTGTGTGTGAGAGTGAGAACGCACGCGCGTCAAAACTGCTTTCTGAGTCAATATTTTCAATGTTCTCTTCGTTTAAGCCCGGAGGTCATCTTGTACAGACGCATTATGAAAATTTCATGGAACAAAAATGCACTTCACAATATACAGTGAAACACCATTAAGTCAGACAGACGAGGTACAGCGATTTCTTTTTAGAAAAATTACCAAAAGAAGTTATTAGGAAACATCAAAGCTAACAGCGCGTATAAAACTCTCATAATATTGCAACAATTTTCTCTAAATCTAAAAAGAAAAATAAATTATCATATAGCATTGTGATTGTTGACCTGTGTTTACTTGCGTGCGTGCGTGCGTGTGTGTGCATGAGTGTGTGGCAGCGTGAATGTGTGTGAGTGTGTATGTGTGTGTATGTGTGTGCTGGCCGGGTTCTCACGAGCGTGCACTTACTCATACTGATATGCCCGCATATACAAGCATATAGATACATGTATATGAATGGAAACATATATATATATATATATATATATATATATATATATATATATATATGGAAATAAATAATGGATTTTAATCCGCCAATACGTAAAGAAAAAGGTAATCAAAGTAGAAGGAGAGATTTATTGAGAAGCAAAGTCGACACTATAGCGTTTCGGTTCTAATGAACCATCATCAGGACTATGAGGTGCCCGTGTTGTAATGGTTATCGTCGTAGGAAATGGACACGGTTACACGAGTTCAAATCCTGGACGAGGCTGATTGCATTTCACATAGCACTTATATCCTTGGGAAAGGTATGAATCCAATTATTCTCCCTCCAGCTATGGGTAAATAGTAGGACAGACTGGGTTCTTCAGCCTTGGTGAGGCAACTAGTCTCGGAGAAGGAAAACTCTGAATTCAAACCTGTTAAACTCTGCTTAAAAAAATGACTTTGTGTCATATCCTGCCCGAGCGGAGGGGTTGGTAATAGGATCATCAGGACTATGACGGATGATATTAATGATGTTAAATCAACAATGGATGTGTAAAAAGTGTAAAATATAAAAACCTAGGGAAAATTTGTATGACGAGAAAAAGTTGGCCGTTTATGATAAGAAAAACCAAACAGCTAAATTTTTCTTATCATAAACGGCCAACTTGTTTTACCGTTGTAAGAAAGACTCGGCGACATGAGACCAAATCCTGGACGAGACTGAGCGCATTTCATAAAGGATTCATATCTTTGAGAAAGGCATGGATCTAATTATTCCTCATCCAATAATCGGTAAATTGTTGAGCAAAGTAGACTTTTAACATTGGTACGGCAACTGATCAAGAAAAAAAATCTTAATCAATACTTATTTTCGTTACACTTAAAAATTTACCTTGTGCTGAAAGGTAGGCAAATATATTCAGGCTGAATTTTCCGCTTCCAAGGCATCTGTGAAGAAATGGGATGCAGAAAACAAACGGGATAGAAGCAGCGCAGACAATGACCCTTGGTTAGATCGTCTGAAAACCTCAAAAACTACTGAACAAGTTGATGTCCTTCACAGTATAATTTGACTTGGTTGGTTGGTTGGTTAGTTAAGAAATGTTTTATGACATATCAACATTTTTAGATTACTTAATGTTAAAACCTATTCACATACTCATACGCGCATATATATATATATATATATATATATATATATATATATATATATATATATATTCAAAGAAAAAATAATAAGATTTTCATAATATATTTTTAACCATAAAATCCCAGTTCCTTATTTTGCCATGAAAAATACATGATCGCACATCAAAAAGTCATTTTTTTTTCTTTTCACACTGTTAAATTGTTTCAATTATTGCTATTTATTGATTGTACACCGATAGGAGGTTTAAAATATCGCTTTTTAGCATTAACAATTATATTTTAAGGATCAATATATATATATATATATATATATATATATATATATATATATATATATAAGTCAAATGATTTCCATTTAAAAAGAAAACTTACGTCTTGTTAAAACAGTATTTTTGCATTTATCGACCCATTGGCAAATTACCGCTATTTTTTTTTAATTTCATGACACTTTCCAGACTCACATGTTTGTTTCCTTTTAATCCTATTGGACTTACAATACAGCTTTCTAGAATCTCTTTTAAGATGGATATGTGAAGTACACTCAACCCAAGACGTTGAGGATCAAGATATGTTCACGTTTGTTCTCATTTTTACTGATAGAAAACCCGGAATCGAATCTGAGAATGTTATGTTTTATTGTCGCGTTCTGGGATGAAGTTAAGTGGTAATTTACTATGCTTTTTGCTTAGATATAGCACAAGACCATATGAATGGGGCACCCAATGAAAATCGAACTCACTCGTGCAGGTTTGCTAGTCTACCTTGCTAACCATTACACCACCCGAGGTGCCCTGGGATGAAGTTAAGTGGTAGACCTATGCATAGAGGTTTCTTTAGAAATATAGAATAAATAATTCCGAACTTCATATTAAACAGCTTAATAAAAATAAATATGAAAGAAGTAAATCTAAAATTGTCAACCTTACTTTTCTAAAAAAAAAAAAAAAAATCAAATTTCAATATTGTAAAAATATCTTAATAAAAAAGCGATAATTGGCCATTATTGGAATTATTCACCGGACATTTCTTTTGTCTGGTGAAGTTAGAGAAAATTTCACTATATTTCTTTTGTAATATGAATCAATCGTTTTTCATCAATAATCAATCTATGGTCTAGATGAACGTAATTATCAACAGAATGGTCATTACGATGCTTAAATGTGATGTGACTCAACTGATATTAGCCTTTTTTGTATTCTATTGGCTGCCATTTAATATCATGTCTACACCATTGAATCGTTTTCTTGTCTCGTTAACTGCCAATACAATGCTTCCCTTTTCTTCCAGCTTGTTCTTATTTTAACACGTGCTTCGTTCTCTAAATATGTACAGACGCAATTTTATTTACTTATGCTAGGTTTATGGATCAATCGTAAGCATATAAATAGATAAAAAAAAGACGTGAGTTGAAAATAACCCTAACCGAGTTATTATCTTGAGTTCCTCCTCCAAGATAATTGCGTCTCTCCCGCTTCTTTCAAGCGGTGATAGAGGAGTGTTAAGCAAACAGCGAAATAAGCTTTAGAAACACGATCAAGATTTAAAAAAAAATGCCTACAGGATACATATATACACGCTGAAAATAATAACATACGTGGTAGCTGAATGAATATTTAGTGCATAATACTATTTTATTCGAGCATTGACAGGAATATCGTTCTGCATGAAAATGCACTCTCGGCATCATTTCTGTGCATATGAGTTGTATTTCGAAATCCTATTACTACCATAGCTTTTGAATTAAAAAATCGTTTTCGGGAAAAATCATATATATATATATATATATATATATATATATATATATATATATATATATATAAGTCAACCGGTTCTAATATTTAAAAAAGTTACTTTTTGTTCAAAAAAGAGGTTCGAACAGCTCTCACTTTTCTGTCAGTACTTTTGCATAGGCGAATTCCGCTATTTTTTTTTAAATTTCAGGACACTTTCCAGATCACAATGTTTGATTTGCCCCGAAAAATCTGAAGGAACAATATATATATATATATATATATATATATATATATATATATATATATATATATATATGAAGTCAAATGATTTCTATATTTTAAAAAAAATTTACTCTTGGTTAAAAAAAGAGGCTCGAACACCTATAACTTTTCTATCAGTATTTTTGCATTTATCAACCTATTGGCGAATTCCCGCTATTTTTTTTTTTTTAAATTTCAGGACACTTTCCAGATCACAATGATTGTCTTGCTACGAAAAATTTGAAGGATCAAAATCAAAAATAATTCCCGAAATATTTTCCTTTCAAAAATATTGTATACATTTTTTTAACTAATTAAAATTAGTCCTCTCAATTTTTAGATAATCTCTTCATAAATTCTATAAATAAACAAAGAAATAAATATTTCTTGAATAAGTGCTGTGTATATCATTCTCACTAAACCTTTCATTTACTTTGAGTAAAAATCTTCGTTTTATTTTTTCAAGAATGTATTTCATTTCAACTTTCTTGTTTACATTTATATCTATGTTAAAGCTATTCATATGTCTCTGCAGATGTAATATCAGCAGCATTTTACATATCGGCATAAAAACACTTAGTAACAAAGTTAGTGACAAATAGATAAAAGGTTTGCACTAACACAAAATAAGTCATTTTATTTTAAACAAGCAATTGCTACTGTACTTTATCTCACGATTCTTAACTGTATCTATTTTTTTTTTTTAAAGTCTACGTTCTGACTAATCATATAGTTGCTTAAAAGAAAAGATTCTCTATTTTTTTTTTTTTTTTTTAGCAAATATTTCACACAATTTAAAGAAATTACATTTATAGAAATTTGAAGATTCGATACATTGATTTTGTTTTTTATTCTCTACAAATTAATTACTATGCCGAAAGGTATTTTAGTAAGTGACAATTGATTACTTACTGTTAGTTGAGTAAGTTTCGAGAATTCCCTGAGTATTTAAAAAATCTTTGTGTATGTATGGCATTAAGTAGAAGCTGAGCATATTCATATACTAAAATGTATATGTAATGCTTTCTTGATAATCAGCGATAGGTATGTTATATTAGCGAAACCATACCTATTAAAAATCGAAAAAAAAAAGAAAGATTTTACAACGAAGAAATATTCAAGCTCAAAAAAATGTTGTAATTAAATAAAATACATGAATAGCATATTGACGAATCTTTCTCGTATACGGAAGGGTAGTATATTTCATTACGTTATTTCTCAGAAAAGGTTTCTTTTGGTTTGATTTAGTTTTATTTTATATCCATCATTATAGGTTATACATGCCAAATACATTTGACACATATAAACAGTTCTATTTCAAGTAATTCAGTTTAGTATAAATATAGTTTTTTTTTTTATTTACATATAGTTACTTGTCAAAACCGTTCTATTTTAAACAATTGCATTTTGCGTAAGTAGGCAGTTTAAATGTCAAAACAGTCCTATTTCAAACAATTGACCCATAGATAGGACCCTGTCAGGCGCTATTAGTCTGGGCCAGAGTGGACCTGGGAGTGATGACAATGAAGGGGTACTCCTTAATCCCTAAAGCTTCAGCATTACTAGAAACTCACCATCAGATTGTTTAGAGTCAAACCAGGTAGTCTTACCGTTCTGCAGAGAAGCAGTAGATATATTTTACTACCCCAGCCGACTGGGCAATAATCAAATTATTACAGGCTCTAAGTAAAATGAAAAAGTAAGTTTAGGGGTTTATTTATGATATGAATAAGTTAAAGATGTGTGAATTATTTACGGGGTAAAGTATTTCTAAAATCATTTTTGGTTTTGATCTTTCATATTTTGCTAACAAAACCGAATATAATAATCTGCCATTGCAAAGAAATAAGACAAAAGTGAAGGCGTCTCCTATGAGAGCAGTGAATCGTCAATGGAAGAAAAAAATAGATTAAGAATTTAAAAGCTAACGGGGGACTTTTTCTGCACAGAAATTTACGCATTTGTTTTGTATGGGAATTTAGTAATTTCGACACACACACACACACACACACACACACACGCACACACACACACACACATATATATATATATTTTCACAGATAAAACATACTATTTTCATAATATATTTTCAAATAATATATATATATATATAAAACATATCATTTTCATAATATATTTTAAACAGTAAAATGCAAGTTCCTTGAGTTAACATTCAAAATACATGATCATCTATCAAACCCATTTTTTCTCAAAGAACGATGTCCACCGTAATTCGGAAATCATTCTTACATTTTGGTTAGCTGTAATTTTTACTATTTCTTGTTTTAATATAATTAATGGCTAGCGATTACTTTAGCTTTTTGTGCGTTGGGTGTATTTTGGTAAAATGAAAGAAAATTGGAAAAAAAAACGTCAAAAAAAAAACCCCGGACATACGTCTATGGTCTGAATTTATAAATGAGAATGAAGTATATTAAGACCCATTATCAATAAAAGATATATGTGGGATAAAGAAATGTACCTTAGAGAAATGTATTTAAAAGAAATACAAGAATAATGACTAATTAAATGTAAAAAAAATGTCATAGAAAAAAATCTTCTTCAGTGTATGGTCTTGTCATCATTCCTGGCTATTCAGAAAATATTTTCCGACTTGTCAATACATTTATATAACAAATCCATTGATACTGCTTTTCTGTAGTAAAATCAATAGGAATATATTTACTTCCTATAAAAGTTGTGCTCCAAGAATGTTGTTTGAAAAGAAGTCAGTGGATAGACTCCTCAAAGATAATTGAAAAATATAGCTCTTTATCCGTTGGAGAATCATGAAATGTACGGAGAGACACGGGCAAAAATTGACAATTTCATGGATGAACAGATTAAAAATAAAAATACTTTTTCTTTAACCTAACTTGACTACTCTCTCTACTACGGATAATCTTAATATTATTCCATATCTTTTCATACTAGCTGTAACTGTTACTTTCACTAATGTCTGAGTAACAGCAAGTCACCTCAGGTTTCCGGGACATTTCTTAGTATCCTAGCTAAACTTAATGGTGCTTTAGTCCGGATGGTCCCTGGGATAATCGGCTGGGGCTGTTGAATACACCGACTGCATCTCGACAGAAGACTAAGACCCCCGCAACGAGTATCCTGTTTTTGACAGTAAATGATCTGATGGTGAAGTTCTAGTAATGCTGGAGTTTTGAAGAATGCAGAGCACCCATTCATTGCCATCACTCCCACGTCCACTCGGGTACTTAATCTGTAAATATTCTATCACTATAACGTACTCTTTATTTATAAACATATCTAACGGAATTACTCTATACCTCTCTCACACACACACGCACACAAGACATACACACACACACACACACACATACATATATATATATATATATATATATATATATATATATATATATATATATATATATATTTAATTCCATGGGATTTAGACTGCGACTCCTGGGTTTCATGAAGTTTTTTTACAAAACAACAATCATCAGCCAGTTATTGTTATTTTGTAAAAACATCATGAAACCCAGGGGCCACACTCTAAATTCCATGGAATTAAATATACATATCTAATGTATAATAATAATTATTATTATTATTGCTCTATCCTAGATATAGCACTCTCCATATTATATTGCACTTGATTCGACACAAACCCACAAAGTGATTTAGTGACAACCAACACTGTTAGATATATATATATATATATATATATATATCTTTAAGAAAAAACCAAAGACCGGTTAATTTAGGATTGTGTAATTTTTTTTTTTTACAGAGCTATATTTGAGCTCTCCACCAGGAAAATTTAAATGTTCAGCTCCTGAATGATTTTCTTGTCCTGAAGGAATTACTCCCAACTCTGATTTAACTGGACCGAATAATACACACACACACACCTATATATATATATATATATATATATATATATATATATATAGTTTTTCTTTCTTAATCTTCAAATCACTTTTTAAACTTTTTCTTTTATTTCACTTTTACTGTATATCCATCCTTTACAAGCCGATTTTTTTTGTTTCTTTCTTTATTTATTTATCTATTTATCAAGAAGAAGAAGAAGAAGAAGATAAGTTTAGACTTTCTTTTACTTTTATCCTTTTACACTTGTTTATTTATTCTGTTTTTCTCATTTTTTTTTTATTTTCGTTGATTACCCTTCAATCTTCCTTTGTATTCAACTTTTCTTCTTTTCATCGTTTATTTCTTTCTTCGTATATTTTTGGCTTTTTAGAAATGCTTCTGTTTCGTTCATCCACTGTAGCAATATAACTAACTTGACCTAATTATTCTCATAATTCTCTAGTTGATTTTTTTTTTCTTGTCAACAAGTGGATTCTAGTACGCATGCGTATATCTTCATTTATTTTACACTGCCTCGCAGAAAATCTTCATCATGACAGATTTATCATTGTTTCTGCTTACTTTTTATTCTTTATCTAAGCCGGAAATGTGACTTGGAATCAATTCTTTGTAAGAATTCCTTGATTTTATATATTTTTTCAAAATTTTGCACCTTCTATTACTTTTCATTCTTTCTTTTTTTCTCTTATCAACACGTATTTGTGCACGAAATACTGTTGTCAAGATTACATTTTGTTGCACACACAATGCTGTTATTTTGCAATAGAAATAAATCTATCTAAGGTATTAGATGAATGCGTTTTTATTATTTTACTCCTTTTCGAGTTTAGGGTTTCTCGCTTGAGTTTGAATGATAGCAACATTCTCAAGTCTCCAGGACTCTTCTCAGTATTTTGGCCGATCTCTACAATATTGTAGTTTGGATGATCTCCATCTGTCCTCTTATTTCCAAATCCTCATGTCCCTGTACCAATCCTTTGGTGACGGTACCAAGAATACCAATAATAACTGATATCACCGTTACATTCATGTTCCACTGTTTTTCAATTCGTTTGCAAGTTTGAGGCATTTTATCATTAAGGGTTTTTGAACGATTGTTTTCATCTTTATTATTATTTCTAGAATTACCCTTATTATGCATGACTTTTTCTAACCTGTGCTCATATTCAGATTTAAAAGTAGTAACCCAAGTCAAGTAAGGAACATTATGTTTATAAGTCCCAAAAATTCACTCTAACCGGTTCAGCAGGACACATAGCGTAACGGTTATAGGCGTTGGTTCCGTAAGCTTCTTAGAAGACAATCTTCTGGATGTTGCAGGTTCAATATTGACTACAGGGAAGTAACAATAAAGTAATACTCAACAGTTGTACCCGGTTATTGCTAACGGATTCAGAACAGGCGACCCCCGTGTATTCAATAAAGGACATAGTTCGAAGTTCCGTGTGGGTTCCCGACTTCGACAAGCACCTGCATAATGCCGGAGGACATATCGGCCGAAACGCTTTGGAAATAAAGATAAATACAATAGTCCGAAAACCCTTAATGATAAAAATCATCAAGCTTCGTGTCAGAAATTTAGACAACTAATTATTTGAGGTATTTATCTTTCTTTTCGTTTTTTAATTATTATTATTATTATTATTATTATTATTATTATTATTATTGTTATTTTCGTTGTGGTTGTTGTTGTTGTTTGTCTTGTTATTAGAATTATTATTATACTCCGAGGAAATGTTTCACTCCAGCTTTAGCTGCTAGTCTTTCAAAGGTGTCTGAGCAACGTCACTTCTCCTGGGTTCACCAGGACTCCTCTCAGTATTTGGGCTCATCTCACAAATACTGTTGTCAGGACGGTCTCGATTCTTCTTGTGATTTCTAATACTAAACCAATAGTGTTCGTTCAAACTGCTCTATCTACAATTGTTATTACTGTCACTTTCATGTATCACAGCTTTTTTAGTTCACGAGAAAGGAGTAAGTATTTGTCTCTCGTTTTCGCTTTTACTTATTTTCATCTCAAGTCCACCGTAACGGAAAAATCTACAAGACGGCAAATTGTCTGGCTTTCTTTCTTTCTTTCTTTCATCTTTTGTTATTGTTGTTGTTTTTAATGAACACTAGGTCTCCTTGGCGGGATTAGGTGATCTGTTCTTATCTCAATATTCCAAAGATTTTTATGCGTCTCATTCTTGAGGACTGGTTCCTTTTTGTTCATATACCAATTGGGAAAATGATCAAATTTCATAGTCTTGCACGATTCCTTGTAATCTACCTTTCCCACCCAGTGGTACCTTTTCTTGTATCCCTTTTGTATGAGTCTACTGCATATGCTTATAATGCAATTAAACCGTTCTTCTCTTTCTTCGTGTAACCTTCCGTTATGCTTCTGTGGCGTCTTGTAGATTTTTGCTTTATGGTTTTGGGGGGAGGCAGCAATTAAAAGAGATTCAGTTTCTCTATTGAAGTTTCCCTTTCATAGCCATGTCTGAACTTTCTCGTGTGCAATATCGCCATTTTTGTTTCTTGAAACATCCATATAGTTGTTTTTCTTTCCGTTTCTGTATCCTAGTTTTTGTTTTTGTTGTTTTCTCTCAGGTTTCTCTCGCCAATGCCGTTACTGACTTCTGTAATCAATATTCCTTTGCTCTTTTTAATGTAATCACCGAGTCCTTGGATTGATGCATATATGCAATTCTCAATGCTGTCAGGGCCCCTTTCTTTCCCTCATTTCTTGACGCATATAATCTGTATATGTCATCTCTTGGGTATAATGCCTTGTTCATAGACAATCGATTTGGGGGGGGGATTTGGTCCATTTCACTGAGCTTCAACTTTGTCTATTTTAAGAATGGTCTAGTTTATCATACAAGGGAGACTACCTGAATGTTTATCAGTTTGATGAGATTTCTGCAGCAGAATTCAGTTTCAAGGAGCTTTCTCGTTCTTCTGGGGTAATCTTTTCTTATTCTTTTTCTTTCATCTTTGCTTGTTTGACCATGTCCGCTTCCAAGTTATATTTTTCCTTCTCACGAAGCGTTCTGATGCTTTCATAACTGGGATTTCAACACCGTCCTCTCTTTCTTTCCTACTGCCTTTCATTATCAGCATGGTATTTATTTGTTGTGTTCTCGTTAGTGAACACAAGTAGTAGTAATAATAAGACAAACCACGATATGTGAGGAAAATAGTTATATTTACAGGAAAGAGTATTTACAAGAGAAAGACTGTTAGTAATAAGAACATAGGATTAGTGATAGAGTAATGATATACTTCAACAATAGGAACTGCCCTTCTGGTCTGACTCGTAGGCTTATTCGCAGACTGATCTCCGCTACTGCCATGTATGGCAGATGGAACAGCTCAGTATGCTGAAAAGGTTTATGATACCCAACATTATTATTATTATTATTATTATTATTATTATTATTATTATTATTATTATCATCACTACTTTTTAAGAGTTTTTCACATCAGCCTTAGCTTAGTGTTTCCCTGAAGTTTGAGTGGGCGAAAGTCTCCTTAAGTCTCTAGGCGTCTTCTCATTATTGTGGCCGCACTGAAAATGTAGAAATATGGATGGTCTTCACTTGTCCCTTTATTTCCAAGGCCTCCAATCCTTTTACCAATCTTTGGTGACTGTACCCAGAGCACCATATACAATTGGTGTAAACATCACTTTCATGTTCATCAGTTTTTTCAATACCCCAGGAAGGTCGAGGTATTTATCCTTCTTTTCATTTTCTTTCAATATTAATCGGTGGTCTGCCGGGACAAAAAAGTCAACAACTCTGCAAGTTCTCTTTTTTTGTTGATTATTATAACGTCTGGTCGTCTGGTCCAGATTAAGTGATCCGTCTGGATGTCTAAATCCAAAAGTAGTATGTGTGCGTCATTCTCTCAGAGAGATGTTCTGTCGTGCATATACTATTTGTTCATATGGTCAAATTAAAATTTCTTGCACAATTCTCAAGTGATCACTTTGCCCACCCAGTCGTTTCTAGTCCTAAGCTCATTCTGTGGTAATTTTCATCGTTTCCTTATACTTTCTGTGCTAATTTACTTGTTATTATTATTTTTTACTCATTGAGAGTTTTTTTTTTTACATCAGTGTTAACTGAAAGTTTTTCACGGGAGATTGAGTGACATCAAGTCTCCTCAAGTCTCCAGGACTCTTCTGAGTATTCTGGCCGTTCTCAATAATAGAGAAATTTGGATGGCCTCCACTATTCCTAAAATTTCAAATCCTCCAGTCCCTTTAATAATATTTCAGTGACTGTACCAAAAGCTGCAATAACGATTGGTATAACTGACGCCTTCATGTTCCATGATTTTCAATTCCCTAGCAAGGTTGAGGTATTCTTCTTTTCACTTTTCATCAGTTTTAATCTGTGGTCAGCCCTGACAGCTAATTCCACAATTTTGCAAGTTCTCTTTTTTTTTTGTTGATTATTATAAGGTTTGATCTTCTGATCGAGATAATCTGATCCAATATGTCAAACTGCCACTGGAGTTTATTTGTGGCATACTCTGGTACAGATGCTGGGTTGTGCATATACCATTTGTTCGTATGGTCAAATTTAAATTTCCTGCACATCTCCCAGTCGATCACTTCGCCCACTCGTGTCTAGTCATACTCCTTCTGAGCTATTATGGAATTGATTGTTTCGTCTCTATCACCATATAACCTACATTTGCTACTTTGTTGGGTCTTACCTATTCTCACTTTGATATGATTGGTTCTTACGGCGTTATTTTGTGCTGCTATTAGGAGAGATTCTGTTTCTCTGTGAAGGTTTCTTTTCATTAGCCACGTCCAGATTTTCTCATGTGAGATATTGATTGTTTAAAACGCTCATATAGTTGTTTTTCTTCCCATATTTGTTTCCTTGTTATTGTCATTTTCTTAGCCCTTGTGATGTCAGTATCGTTTCTGGTGGCTGTATCTGTACTCTTTCGTGTTTTTCATTATTATCATTACTTTGTTCTTGTGAGTTTTCCGCATCAGCATTAGCTGATAATCTTTCCCGGGAGTTTTAAGTGAGATCAAATTTCCTCAAGTCTCCAGGACTCTTATTCTGGCTGTTCTCAATAATATAATAGTTTAGATGGTCTTCACTCGTTTTCTTATTTCCAAGTCCTCCAGTCCTTTTAATAATCCTTTGGTGACTGTACTAAAATCACCAGTCACGATTAGTATGATTGTCACTTTCATGTTCCATATTTTTTTCAATTCTCTAGCAAGGTCCAGGTACTTATCCTTCTTTTCATTTTCTTTCAATTTTATTGTGTGGTTTGCCGGGACAGCAAACGCCACAATTTTGAAAGTTCCTTTTTGTTGTTGTTAATTATTATAAGGCCTGGTCTTCTAGCCGAGATTATGTGATCCGTTTATTATTATTATTATTATTATTATTATTATTATTATTATTATTATTATTATTATTATTATTATTATTATTATCTCCCATCAACTTTAGAAAAATATTTGCGCGGAACAAAAACACAATTGATACAATATCTATTCACATATCAATTCTGTAAATTAGTTCATCTGATAGTTCCCAAAAATACCCTATAAAATTATTTTTCCCACCAATATTTCTGAAAACGTCCAGTTATATATTAATTGTCTATACTATTGTTGTTTTTGATAATTTTTCCCAATAACATTTTGTTCTGTTAGTGTAAAACATTCAATTGTTTTGTATACTTAGTTTTTAAAATATTGATCATAGATTTCCATGATGAATATTAAAAAAAATCTTTTGATAGTTTCAGTTAGATCACCCTTTGTTCTTATTTCTAGTAGTTAATCAGAATCCTCTAATCTCTCCCAGTAACTGTAATATTTTTATCATTTTTGTCTCTCTTCTATGTGTACCCTAAAATGCCAATTTCCATGGCTACACACCAGAGTTCAATATTCTATATGATGTCATAATATTAATGTATTACAGTTGGCTCTTTGTCTCTTACACTGAAATATTTGAATACAAATGATAAAAAAGACTTACATTACAGTAGTATCATTTATAAAGTATCTATAATATAATTCTGCCTTGTATTAGAATGATGTTACGCTTTCAAATAACACATTTTTCTCTTCAGCCCAGTCAGCCAGGTCTGTAGCATACACCTATTGCATCTCTGCAGAGGGCTAAGACTCCGCCCATGAGTATCCTGGCGAGGACATTAAACCATCTGATGACAAAGCTCAAGTCAGTGAATATGGAGTACCACTTCATTGCCATTGATGTCAGGTCCACTTTGTCCTGGAGTGGTAGCACTTGACGAGGCTATACCTATGGGTGAAATCGAAGTAATTGACACTTAAACTGAGTACAAACAAATGACTTAGGCTAATTGTTAGAAATTGAACTTTGATCATTTAACTGAGAGTTAACAAATCACAGTTTTATTAAATTGTAAGAAATATATATTATACTTGGAAACATTTGACTGAGTGAAACAAATTATGAATAGTAAATAGAAATAGTCATGTTAGAAATAAATACTTGAAAATAATTAACTGTACAAAAGAATAAGCTCTGGCTTGTTTAAAATTTTGTCAATAAAATGAGTTTACAAATCCTTTAATATATGTAAAACCATGATTTGGCCTTAAATAGCAAACAATGGTTTATATACCTTAAAACCCAAACATATTTCTTTCTTTCTTTCTTTCTTTCTTTCTTTCTTTCTATTTCACAGTTATTATTATTCTATCTATCTATCTATCTATCAGTAAGTCTGTATATCATATTTCTTTATTTTCTCATTGCCCAGTCGGCTGGGGCTGTTGAATACACCGACTGCTTCTCTGCAAAAGGGTAAGATCCCGCCTCCAACGAATGTCCTGGATATGACACTAAACAATCTGATGGGTTTTTATGCCATAAAGTCCAACCAAACCAAACCAAACCAATGAAGGATTCACTGATGTGAACAGGTTATGTAGTTTAGTTCTATTTCACTTTCAATGTTTCTTTTTCTCTTTTATTATGAACAAAATAGTTTTCTATTGTGTATAAAGTTTTAAAACATTCGACTCAGTTATTAATAAATCTCAATTTGAATTTGAATGCATTTGAAGTTTAGTTACATTTTATTCCAAAGTTTACTCATATATATATATATATATATATATATATATATATATATATATATATATATATATATATATATATATATATATATATATATATATATATATACGACGTGCATACGATGATTACAGACTTTCGTATGGGCACCTTTATTGATAGTACACTCATAAAACTCAAGTCCCCTTCGAAGTAATCTCCTTCGGCTGCAACGCACTTGTTGTACCGTTCCAACCATTTCTGGAAGGCCCCATGGAAGTCCTTATTTGAAGTTGTGTTACATTACACTTAATGTTAATTACATTCAGAAAGGTCAAAACCAATAAAATTACATCCATCAATTGTGGATAAAGATTAGGGTAAACTAAATTCATTAAACTAGTTTAGACAACCGTTATAGGAAAATGAAATAACTGTATGAAAACCACCTGTACTCCACTTAAAAATTGACTTTGCTTGAAAAGTAAGTGCTCCATCATCATCATCATGTCGCGCCACCAGCACAGATCTCCCTGAAACACTCTGGCCATCCATCTCTATTGTCCATCGCTCCTGGTAGGTCTTCAAGAAAAGTTCTTAATCTATTAGAAAGTATTTCAATTTCCCTTTATATATATATATATATATATATATATATATATATATATATATATATATATATATATATATATATATATATATATATATATATATATATATATATATATATATCAACCGGCTCATTGACCTAGTGAGTAGTCTGTTCGCCAATGGTCCGGAAGACCTGGGTTCAATCTCAGATCGCGTCATACCTAACAGTTTTTTAAAAAATTTCATGTTTGTTAGCGTAATGAACAGAATGTCAGCGGCGTTTTGAGACTGTCACTATCTCGCTTATGCGATTATAAGTCCTATGAGAATCTCATAAGTGTGAAACTGATTGTTTACAAGCATCGTTTACTCAGTTGTTCCGCTATTCTAATATATATATATATATATAGTGAGAGCGAGAGAGGCAAGAATGAGAGATACATACATACATAGATCAAGTAATTTACTAACCTTTTGGTTAGATGTGGCACAAAGCCGTGTGAGGGGGGTGTCCGCGTGGTTTAATGGTCAAAAGCTATGCACTGCGGAATCGAAACAAGTGAGTTCAAACTTCGCTCGGGCTATTACGTTAACTTTCTGACAAATACCCTCGGGTAAAGGCATGAACCCCCATATCCTCCCATCTATGGTTTAAATAGTACCACTTCTGTTCTTCTGAGAGGATGGATTTGCCATTAAATAATCCTAGAAGGCTGATATGTCATTAAACCAAGAAACCAAACTAAAGCCGGATGAAGAGTCTACTCAGAGCCTCGAACTCACTTTTGAACGTTTGCTAATCTAGCTTGCTAATCTTTGCACCACCCAAAGTGCCCTGGATAGATATTACTTTCTATATTTCTTATTTACATGGAGGTAAGAATATATTTATACCATTGTACTTGACTCACCTACGGCAAAAAGAAAAAAAGAATAGTCCATTCGCAACAGTGAAACACCTAATGAATCATTCAAACGAATCGTTGCTGCAATGGATTTGAACTCTTTACGAGCCATATTAAAGTCTTGTGTTGATATTGTTATCCTAAAGGCATATCAACCTCCTCAAATTATTTAATGCCAAATCCATCCTTTTAAAAGGGGATTAATGGTACTATTTAACCCAAAGCTGGGAGAATAAGGGGGTTCATACCTTTTTCAATGGTATTTGCCCGAACGTTAACGTGACAGAAGTTTGAATTCGTCTTCACCGATTCCACAGTCCAGAGGTTTAATAATTACACCCCAGGGAGGTTGCAAAAATCCTAAGCTGACGAGATAACTGTAAATAAACAATATCTTACCTGTGTTCGATCTGATAAACACCAATTTCGATGCTAATAAAATGTGTTTGTTTTCTTACCTGTAAAGAGAAAGAAAATATAGGAATTAGGAAAATATTTCGAGGATGCAAAATGGTGGGTAAAGATAATCATACATGTTGTGTGTTATGTGTCTTCTTCGTTGCTGAGATAGATATGTATCAGTACATTTGGATTCAATCAAAGATTAAAAAAAAGGATTATAAATTCTGTTACACACACACACACACACACACGCACGCACACACACACACACACACACACACACACACACACACACACACACACACACATATATATATATATATATATATATATATATATATATATATATATATATATATATATTCAATTCGTGCTGACAGCACCGTAGCACCGAGTTCCTTAACAAAGAGTCATGGTAATCTTTTGGTGGGTGTTTTTGTTTTTGTCTTTTTCTTTGTAGGATTTCATAAATAGAAACCACTCTTAAAGATGAGGTTAACTGAAAAGAATATGTGATCATGTCACATATTTTGCCTGGTGTTCTTCCAATGTAGAAGACACTCCGACACTCCACTGGGTCACCAAAAACAGTTTATACTAACTGTTTTAAACTTTAATTTCTAATTTAGTAAAAGTCAAAATATGATTTTTTTTTTTTTTCATTTTTTAAAAATCCAAATTAGAGTTTCGATCCTACACTTATATTTGAGCTGCTTCTTTTCCCCCTAGTTTTAATGGATAAATATATTGATAACTTATTCCCATGACACTTTTTCTGCTTGCAATTTTTTTATGGATTAGCAAATAATATTTTAACTTATTGAAATATTGATCAGAAAATAAATTAAATTTATTCTACTGCTCGTCTAGTCTCAGTGTACGTAGAAGATTCTTTTAATAACACATTTGCTTAAACGTTTATTTTTTTGCATTTTATTTTGTTTTGGTTTGTGTGTGTTTCTCTTCTTAAAGGTGGACTCGATACTTCAAGTCATTATATCATATAAGGAAATATGAATAAATACTTATATATTCACACATTCTGTTATTGCTTTCTTGACAGAGGTAACATTTTGGGGTTGTTTTTTTTTCTTTGGAAATATATATATATATATATATATATATATATATATATATATATACGTGGTGAATTCAATAAGTTTCCAGACTTTTTTGTACAGGAATTTATAATTGTCGTAAACTCTCGAAAATTCAGTAGATTATTGCTATACATCTTATGAGATGACTAACTAATTTTTATGATTTCAAGTTTAAATGAACCGCTATACCAGGAATTGGAATACACCCTACTAAAGCTTGATTGTCAGAGCTGATGAATTTCAAAAAATGCAATTCTGCACGTGCGGAAAAACGATATGCAATAAAATTATGTTTTAAACTTGCAAAAAATGCCACAGAAACGTATGGAATTCTTCAGGCTGCTTTTCGACCATCTTGCATGAATTGAGTATCAGTTTTTGAGTGGCATGAGAGGTTCAAGGAAGGCAGGGAGTCTGTGAGAGATAATGAGAGGTGTGGGAGGAGTAAGGAAGTCAATACACCAGAGATGATTGACCAAAGGGTTAGGGTTAGGGTTTAGGTTCCTATGTTGAGGTTTTAAAGGAGTTCAGGAAGACATTCCGTCGGAAGAGGCGAGCACTCTTCAAATAGGGTCAGTGCCATTTCCACCAGGACAATGCACCAGTCCACAACCCCATACTTGTCACAGACTATTTGACCAAGATGGGCATCAAGACAGTTCCTCACTGTCCCTATAGTCCAGACGTTGCTCCCTATGACCTTTGGTTATTCCCTAAGCCCAGAGGCTGTCGTTATGAGACAATTGAGGAGATGAAAGAGGCTGTTACGAAGGTCATTTACACGCTCACACAAGAGGACTTCCATGGGGCCTTCCAGAAATTGTTGGAACGGTACAACAAGTGCGTTGCAGCCGAAGGAGATTAATTCGAAGGGGACTTGAGTTTCATGAGTGTACTATCAATAAAGTTGCCCATACGAAAGTCTGTAATCATCGTATGCACGTCGTATATATATATATATATATATATATATATATATATATATATATATATATATATGAGTAAACTTTGGAATAAAATGTGACATTGTGGGAAATGAATCATTATAAAGAAAATGTAAGTGACATGTTTTGATGTAAATCTATTTCAGAAAAGGGACATCTACATATGTTGAAATGGATTTAGCATGTTACTTAAGTATTTCATTTATATTCCTTCTGTTTTTTAAGGTCCTTTATCGGTTAAGGTAAAAAAAAGTAACTTCTACATTAAATAAATTGATAAAGATAATAAAAACTATAATAAATACCTTATTTAAAATGAAATGTGACAATTCACCACACCTTGTAACGTTTTTCGAATTGAAATTTCAGTCTTCATAATGTTATTTAGCGAAATATGGGGATTCGATCGTGTATGTTATTTTTTTTTACTTTCTTTCTTTATTCGATTATACACATATTTCAAAAAATACATACATATATATATATATATATATATATATATATATATATATATATATATATATATATATATATATATATATCCTTCATTTTTACATGTCGCAAAATCCATGAACATCGCATTTTCTACCGTTGTTTTTAAGTGTTTAGTTATTAATTTATTTTATTTTCTAAAATTCAGTACATTTTTGTTTATAGCTCTGATGAGGTTTGTATAGAGGTGTAGAGTGATTTTGATTATGTGTATGATTGTCTTATGCCATTTTCTTACATTGTTTTTATATTATTATTTTACATACATACATACATATATATATATATATATATATATATATATATATATATATATATATATATATATACAGAATAAAAAGCACAAGCACATACACGTTCTTTGATAGATAGATACATAGATAGATAGATAGAATTAGATTTTTTTTTAATGTTTAACTATCTCTGTGTTTGTATATATATATATATATATATATATATATATATATATATATATATATATAAATGAATTTATACAGGGTCAGAAAATATATATATATATAGTATTGGGAACTAAATCTAGGAATATTCTAGTATAAGGATAAACGACTCCATAATTAAACAAGATTATTTCAATTTAAAAATAAACAAAAAATAAGAAGATAGACTCAAAACAGTAAATTTACTCTATCTGACGGCCATTTTTTTTCAATTAGTGTATCAGCATGACTCCGACACGATTTGAACTTTATTATTTTATGTTGAGGGTGTCTTTTTAATCGCCGTAGCAAGAATAGTTGAAGACGTTCTTTGCGGGTTTTTTTGTTCAATCCTCCACTCCTTTTCCTTAAAAAAATATCTTTCTGTAAAAATATTATATGCTTAGTATACTGTAGACCAAAACAATTGGCTTGGTTTTGGCGTTAAGCAAATAATAGATTCTTTGTCATTTCTTTTCTTCTTCTTCACATATTGGGCTCAAATTTAAATATAAAAAAGTCATCGAATAATAAAGGTAAATATGAAAATTTAGATTTATGGTATTTTTCCCCAAAATTGGACTGATATTTTTTTAAGTTTTAAAAATTATTCTATATTTTGATTACAAACCTCATATATATATATATATATATATATATATATATATATATATAGTCATCCACAGACACATCTGTTTCGTTCTATCAGAACTCATCACTGTGGTTAGACATACTAGCTTCCCGTAGCTGGGATCGAAAACCGGTTGACTCAAACGCCAATCCAAGCCTCTACCCCTCATATATATATATATATATATATATATATATATATATATATATAGGGTGCGGAAGCAAAATATTCAACAATTTTAAAACTTTATATATATATATGTGTGTGTGTGTGTGTGTAAAGACTGGGGCATGCAGATATGCCCAGTTGTTTAGGGCCGGAAAATACGCCAACACCATTTCTGTAGAAAGGTAAGACCCTGCAACCACGCTATATGTATCTTGGATAGGGCACTAAAAAAACTGGTACGGAGGCTATAGTCCTAGAGATTTGAAGAATGTAGATTACGCCTACAATGCTATTACTCGAATTTCTACTCACACCCGGAGTTGTAGAACCTGTTAGGGTCTCATCTATTGGTCAAATAGATCTATTTAAGAAATCTATATTCACTAAAACTGTGGTCACGTAAAATATCTTACGAAACAACTACACAAAAATGTCAAAATAAACGTGCAATAAAGGTTATTCACAAACATTTAGGCACGAAATACCTCTACACATGTTGATATGCATTTAAATCAATAAATTACTCGCTCGTATGTTGCAAAAGTATTGCTAATGAATTACCAATAATGTGGTAAATATGGAAGTTTCTTGTCGGTGGATGTGTCGTACCACTGAAGAAACACAGGCCCTCTTTAAAAAAATACTTTTTATAAAAAGCGTTGTCTCAAGTTAAATTATCTTGATAGCCAACCATTAAGATACCGACAATGTCCTTCGAAGTATCTTAGCTAACCCTCTATTTAATAAACCCTCTATCAATTTAAAATCCATCTTGAATTTTAATTAATAATTCAACTATTATGAAACAGATTTATCTTTGCGCTTTCGAGAATTAACGATAATATGTTTTTAATATTTGATATCGTGGATTATCTCCGTAAAAAAGAAAAACTTTTTTGAAACAGAAGATCAAACACAAAAAATATTAAGAAATTTAGATAGAACTTGAATCATTTGATTTTCCTTTTTAACCAAAAAACAAGTGCAAGGTAAACCAGTTTTTATTTCTTCAAACAAGAAGTTTGTTTTGATTAGGGTTAAACGTCTTCTGTATGCCAGACAACGACGACCGTATTCTAGTTGACCGCATTATTTCTGTTTTTCAGTTAAAGCCATTATCACTTGGCCATTATTTTCCATTAATTTTACAAATTGCGAGAAACGTCTGGACTGGAATCAGTATATTCTAGGAAACCTGTCAGAAAGCCTGCGAGCTGAGGGAAGAAAAGAAAGATCCGAAAACTCTTTTGAGAATTAAGTTTCTAAAAGCTCAAAAGGTAATGGTAAAATTGAAGGACTGTAAAGTAAAAGAAGAAGAAGAAGAAGAAGAAGAAGAAGAAGAAGAAGAAGATTAGGTTAAAAATAAGTATAAAAAGATGAAAAAGTCGATTAAAGTCAAGGACAGAGAAAATAGATAATAAGTGAAAAGGAGAAGAAAAAGAAGGAAAAACAGTTGAAATAAAGAGAATAAATGAAAATAAATATAGAAGAAAGTAAACAATGACGATGAAATAGAAACATAACAAGAAAAAATTGAATGAACTTAAAAGAAATAAGAAAAAGTTGGCGACTTTAGAAGAGGGTGACCGAAAGGCTCCCTTTTAAATAGCAACTAAACCAAGGCGTAGGGGAGGGTGTTACTCCATTCCTTGAATCGCTCCACTTTACCCTTGATCCTTACAATGCTGACTGTTAAGCTAGATGGCATCAAGTACCATTTTTGAGTCTTTGATAAGACTCGACCTGGGATTGAAACCTGGTCTCGCGCACCAGTGGCGAACACTTTACTCTTTAGGCCAATGGATGAAGAGTACAAAAAGTGAATAATGGCAACGAAGAGGCAAAAAGAAAAAAAAAATTAAATAAGGATGAAGAAAGAAACGAAATCAAGACAGTACAAGTAAGGAAGAAGGAAAGAAGAACAATGAAAATAATTAAACGTAACCTAGAAATAAAGAAGAAAAAATGATTTTAAAGAAAAGAAAGAAAGGAAGAAACGACAAAAATTGTATCAAAGAAGGAAGAGTTGAAAAAAAAAATATAGGAACTAAAAAAGTAAAATAAGAGAAAATCAAGAAAAGTGTAAAAATATACAAACGTAACGAAATTAAAAAAGAAAAAAAAAAAAACAATACTGAAAGCTCAATTCTAACAAGTAAATGAAACCTGTGTCGTGAAGAATAGGCACAAATAAAGGTGGATCACCAAAAAAAAAAAAAAAAAAAAAAAGAAAGAAAGAAAACGTGCACATTTAGAGGAAATTCAATTTATTTTGGCGCCGTCACATTTTCTGTTAAAATTAATGCTAGTGTAAAAGTCTTTGATTTACATATGTTTTTTGTTCTTATTTTTCAATCTTCAATCTCTTTTTCTTTCTTTTTTTTCTTTGGGTCTTTTTTCTAAGACTGCTTAATTGATTCTAAAATGCTTTAGGATCCCCATACTTCCGGTTTATCTAAAATACTCGGAGTAGTCGCATGAGACGAATTCAGTATGATGTCATTGTCAATTGAGACATTCATAGCCGTTGTTTTTCGTGGCAAATTTGATTCACGTGCAAATGACATCATATTTATTTATTTAACAACTTATTTTTTTACATTTATAACTATTTGGTTTCCATTCGATAAGCACTTTTTAAAATTCTAACCGTCCTTTTCTTTCCTTTGTTTTTCCTTTGCAATTATGTTATATATATATATATATATATATATATATATATATATATATATATATATATATATATATATATATATAAAATCAACTTAAATCGCGAGTCGGAATTCTCCTAGTAAAGTTTCACCTCAACAGATCATCAGGGCGTCTCGCAAAAGGAATTGATCAAATACTGAAATGGGAAGTGATAAAGAAATGGCGTAAATATAGGGCTGGCGACAGGGACTGTTTGCTTTGCAATAAGGAAAAATTAGCCATAGCTTCTTGTAAAAGTAGGGATATGTTAAACCAAAGGTCGGAGGTTTTAAACAGTTGTAAACACAAAAGGGGGTGGCTACTCTATAATTAGAGATAGGTTTAGGTTTCTACGTATTTATACGTGAGGTATTTTTTTTGTTTTTTTTAATAAACTAGATATTAAAAGTAAGTTTTTTTGTTCATTTTATTTATTTTTTTCTTTTGTCATGTAAATTTTAAGCTGACTAGGTTTTTGGTGAATATAAAAATGGTGTTTTCTCCTTTGTCGTCGGTCGGTGCGAGACTCCCTGATGATCCGTTGAGGTGAAACTTTAGTAGGAGAATTCCGACTCGCGATTTAAGTTAATTTTGTAATTGGCTCCACTCGTGTTGAGCACTTTTGTAATTGTAGCATTGCAGCGTTTTACGGTGGGTTTTCTTTTTCTTTTGACCAACTGACTGCATATCTCTTGATTTTTTCCACTGGTGTGACGGAGTTGGCCTTTCCTTTTTTTTTTTTTTTTTGTCCTATGATATTTTTTCTTTTTTCCCCCAGGCGGTGTTTCGAGATATTTTTATCGCTTGTTCCTGGCAGTTTTTTTTTCTTTTTTCCTGGTAACCGTGAATGCTGGTAGATAGTAAGTTAGTATATATATACATATATATATCATTATTGTTATTATTATTATTATTATTATTTTGATTTTTATTATCACACTCATTTTTCCAGCACAGTAAATGGGGCTTAGAATATATTGACTATATCGAGATGAGTAAGTGTTCCTAAAATGGAGTATCTAGGCTATAAGCCAAACTACAAATGATTATGAGGCTGCTGTTTTGGCGGCCTGGAGAATTTTGAGTACTACTTTATTGCCGCTTTTCTCATTTCCTATCTGACGTAGAGGATTAGTATCTTTGACGTTTCCATCAATAGTTCCAGTTGATGAGTTCGAAAATTGTTTGTATTTGATCGAACCATTGTGCGAAAAAAAAAAAAAGGAAAAAGATTTTAAAAAAGAAGAAATAAAAGGACATAAAATGTAAATATGAACGTAGTTCCCAGACATCAAGATATAAAATAACCCTGAGCGGGTTTACATGCCGGTAAAATCAATCAATAAATCAATTCTTTTCATTTTCAGTTTTATTTTTTCATTCAAATTATCTTTGTTTATTTGAGCATTATTTCCTATTTTAGATATTTTATGGATAAGCTATCGATCATTTAGAAGTCTGATCTAATAATTATCGGATAAAATTTATTTCAGTTAGTGTTTGTGTCAATATTATTGTAAGGAATCCACCACATGGACGCTGACAATATGCAAAGAGAAATAGCTAGATTGGAACTGCACAAAAATGCTACGAGCCATATTGAACAAATCCTTGAAGCTACAGTGCACGAAACAACAGATGTACGACCACTCACCTCCCATCTCTAAAACCATCTAAGTAAGACGGACAAGACGCTGTTGGTGAAGTAAGGATAAATTCATTTGTGATGTTCTCTTATAGACCCCTTCACATGACCGTGCCAGTGTTTGCTGACTAGCAAGAACTTACCTGGCACAGCTCTGCGCGGACACAGGATATAATATCGAAGACCTGCCGGGTGCGATGGATAATAGGATGAATAGAGAGAGAGATGGTGGGGGAATCCGTGTTATCAGCTCAACTTGATTCATTTATTTAAGTTTTTATCACCTGAAAAAGTGAAATATTTTGCTATAGAGACTGAAAACACTCTGTGACGTTGATCATTTTTGACACATGCCTAACGATCTATATTTTGAGAGGTCGGGTATAATGTACTTTTCTCTTGAAAATTATGGAAACCAAAGCTTATAAGAAGGTTAAATGAAAATATGGATTTTAATTGGTTGTTATAAACTAGAGATCAAAGAGAGAAGACAGAGTTTTCAAGAGTCGGATTCAAATCCTTGAAGTTTGGGGAGAGTTAAAGTTACCCTACCCGCAAAAGGGCTCTGGGCGCTTCTTGTCTAACATAACAAGGATTGGCTCGATTATTTCTCTCACCTATTATAAAGCCCAGCCAAATAAATTAACATCTGAACAATGTGGGAAGTTATAGAACTACAAATATGACAATATCAGTTATTATGCAGCTTGTGTGAAAAACTGCTATCAAGTGCAAACATCAAGGCAGCACTTCAAATAACACAGTCAACGATACAATACAGGCTATGCAAGCACATGATTGTTTGTGACTGGAGTTCTCAATGCTTGCCTCCTACTTCTCTGCCTGCGCTCAACTGAGCTTAAAAAATGAAGGTTTAAAGCTTTATTCCAATTTAGTCTTTTTTCTCGATTTCTTTCTTTCTTTTTTCTTTCTTTTTATTTTGACATCTATTTTTATTTCCCTTTTTCTTTATTTATTTCTTTTGTTTGTCGTTCCTTCTTTTTCTTTCTTTCTTTCTTTCTTTTTTCTTTCTTTCTTTCTTTGTAATCTATTTCTTTCTTTCTTTCTTTCTTTCTTTTTTAGCGTCTAATTTTTCTTTCTTTCTTTATTTCTTTCCGTCTTTCTTTCTTTCTTTCTTTCTTTCTTTCTTTCTTTCTTTCTTTCTTTCTTTCTTTCTATTCTAGCGTCTAATTTTGATTTATTTATTTATTTATTTATGTCTTTCTGTAATTCTTTCTCTTTTTCTTTCTTTATGTCTTTCTTTCTTTCTCTCTTTCTTTCTATTTTGATATCTATTTTTTCCTTTTTTTCTTTATTTAGTTCTTACGTTTTTCTTTCTTTGTAATATATTTCTTTTTTGTAATATCTTTCTTTCTTTCTTTCTTTCTTTGTAATATATTTCTTTCTTAATTTCTTTCTATTCTATCGTCCAATTTTTCTTTCTTGGCTTATTTCTTTCTGTCTTTCTGTCTTTCTTTCTCTTTTTCTTTCTATTTTGACATCTATTTTTTCCTTTTTCTCTTTATTTATTTCTTCCATTTTTTCTTTCTTTGCAATACATTTCTTTCTTTCTTTCTTTTTTTCTTATCTATTCTTTCTTTCTTTCTTTCTTTCTTTCTTTCTTTCTTTCTTTCTTTCTTTCAATTTTAGCATTCAAATTATCATTACACACTGGACAGGAAACACCTCTGTTATTGAAAAAGAACAGTTTTGCTGTATTTTACAAAACGAAATATATCCACGAAATTTTTAATAATAATGAAGAAAAAATCTTGAGGAGAAAATTTCGTTCAGTTTATATATAAAACTGAACTCTTAGAATCCAAGCGTCCAGTTTTTTTTTTTCACTGCGACAGATACGAAAATCTAACCAGGTGGCTGGAATTCAAGTCAGGGTGACCCTATTTCTGCATCACTTTTGTCTAACAACAGCCAAATGGGTTGCTAAATAACAGACTACAATATTTTTAGTTCTAGGCCCAAAATTTTTATAAACTCAGTATTCTAGTGTTTAAGAAATCATTAAAAAAAGTAGATAAATAATCTAAAAAAAATATTTTGTACGTGATTCCTTAATAAAATAGTTTCATAAGAATATCGACCTATATTCGAGTGTCTTGCTGAGAGAGAGAGAGAGAGAGAGAGAGAGAGAGAGAGAGAGAGAGAGAGAGAGTGAGAGTGACAGAGAGATGGGAAACAATTTTTTGATAATAATGATTAATTGTTTGCTCATGGCTATAAAGTTTAAAGTGCTCCTATCTTCAATTAACTGTAGTCGGTCGTGGCGTAACAGATATCGTTGGTGGAAATAAACAGGGTGACCTGAGAGTTAGTATCTTGCTCGAAAATATTTTCATTTATTATAGCTCAAATCCCTTGGGAAACGTATGAATTCAACTATACTCCTCCAGCTATGTGAAAATAATTAGACAGACTGGGTCATTTAACCTTGGTATAGCAAATGGTCACGAAGAAGGACAATTTGGACTTCTATGTATTCAACTTGGACTTCTTTGTATTCAGCTTAAAAAAGGCCTTGTATCGCATTTTTCTCGATGCGCTCGAATTGGGTAAAATCAACCTATCTGACATTAATAATTCTGAAAGAGATCCTTGTGACTAATAGAGGAACCAATAAAGTAAGTAAAGTTGGCGACCATGGTCGATGGTGACCAGAAGACTCCCTTTTCGATTTCGACTACACCGAGGTGTAGGGGAGGGTGCTACTCCTTTCCCGGAATTGCTTCACTTTACTCTCAATACGTACCTTATATTGCTGAGTGTTGAGCAAGGAGATATCAAGTACCGTTTTTAAAGTCTTTGAACACAGGTCTCTTGGATCATTGGCGAACACTGGGCCAATGAGCCGGTAAAAGATATTAATAATTCTTGTCCAAATGAAGCTGGGATAACGAGAATAACTTATACTTTGTTTGTATTCAGAAATGGTGGTTTAGAACCGAAAATAGTCTAGTATCTAGCTTCTGATTTCAGGTTCTGTAATGAATTGAACCATGACCGTGCCGTTCTTCTCTGCTTTTCTTATTTGTCAAATTTTAAAAGATAATTATTTTAGGTGGGCTTCTATTTAAAAAAAAATCACACATTATGCTATCAAACAAACGACAAAATGATATACCGAAAGAAGAAATTGTTTAAATTAAGTTAACAGCACGAAAATTGATAGTGAAATCATGTTCATTTATTACATAGAAAAAAGGGTTTCTTTTCGTAAAGGAAAAGAGCCACGAAGAAGTGTCTTTTTAATAATCGAATGTGGTCGTTTGGTGTAATAAATGGAAAAAATGAAGATTTGGTTTCTGAAGAAAATAGCTATGTTTTTAAAGCATATGCTCATATTTTTTTAATTAGAGCAAAATCTATGTTTTGCTCGTTTGTTTGTTATTAGTAATGAATTTCATGTTGTCAGTTAGCCAGATGATCACGGTTGATTAAAACGGTTACAACCGGAAATAATTACAAAAGCTATCAACAAAATAATTACTTATCTAAAGAAAAAAAGAACAAACTGTAAAAGTTATAAAACTAAATAAATGATGTAAGTAAATAATAAAATATAATAACTAATTTTCAATCTAATTTTTTTTCTAATAACCACTTTTATTTTGGTGGGGGGCTGTTTTCAAAACAAAATAAATGTGGTATTCAACACTTAAAAATACTTTTCTTTAAGGAAAAATATGCAATCTAGCACATCGATTTGGGGAAAGTCATATTATGAAAATGCAGTAAATTAACATGGTAAAAGTATAGGATTGACACCAAAGGGTGGGCAAGGTGATCTACAGGCAGTTATCCATGAATTTGAAGTTTTACCATGCGATCAAATACTATGTACAACGAAGAATCTCTCTTAGAGTATGAGACGGGATTTTGAGATGCAAACGGATCATCTAATCTTGGCCAGACGACTATATCTTGTTATAATCAACAAAAAACAAAACTTGCCAAATTGTAGTCTTTTCTGTCCCGACTGACCACAGAGTAATATTGAAAGAAAGTGAAAAGAAGGATAAGTACCTGAACCTTCCTGGAGAATTCAAAAAAAAAAAAAACTGTGGAACATGAAAGTGACGTTTATACCAATTGTAATAGGTCTTCTTGGTACAATAACCAAATGATTAGTACAGGGACGAGAGGATTTGAAAATAACAGAACAACTTGAGACCATCAAAACTACCACATTGATGAGATCGGCCAGAATACCAAGAAAAGTCCCCAAAACTTAAGGAGATTTGCTGTTATTCAAACTCCAGTGAGAAACCATTGGCAAACGCTGGTGTGAAAATCTTGAAAGGAACAACAACAACAACAACATACAAACGGATCACCTTATCCCGGCCAGAAGAACAGACTTAATTATAATCAACAAAAAAAGAGAAAACTTGCAAAATAGTCGACTTGCTATCCCGGCTGACTGTGGTACTATAGCTTCACGACACCTAGTTGGCCGCTGGTTTCGTGATTACCACATGTGTCGACTGGTCTTTCTCTGTTTCTTTCCACGCCCACGTTGCTTTCAGATCCGAGGAAAGAGAAGATGGATGAGGTCCAGTCGATGAAGGTTGGAATTCGTGTTGGAGAGAAGAAAAAGTTGCCGAGCAAATTTTAAAAAATGTCGAAAATAAGGCGTTTGTTATAGACAGTAACAAACGTTTATTTACACAGCTGTTTAGATAATTTTTAGTCAAACACCGCAAACTGGGAGTGAAAGTAGTTGACTGGCGGAGTTTTAACTGCAACTAGGCAGTGTCAAAATGGCGAATGCAATGGCAACGGATTTGGTTCTTTAAGCGGCGAATTCCTGAACCAACTCAATTTTTCGCTTTGGGTGTCCTCTATTTATGGGCCCGAATCCCGAATAATCAGTTTCTGATTGGTCAGCCAATGGGGACCGCCGACCAATGGCTATCATCGTAACAATCCCCCCGGTTTGCCCCTGATTGGTTTAGACAATCGGCCAATCAGCTACAGTCATCGGGAGGGGCCACAAGTAGCAGTCCCGTGGTTGGTCGACCAATGGTTTAGTGATTCAAGGCCTTGTGCCAAACTTGGTGACACCAACCCAAATTGTCCGCTATTTTAAAAATACATCTTTTTGTTTACGCTTTGAAATCCGATGGCTCTCTTGACAGCTCTTTGCAGGTGTGCGGATGTTTATTTTTGGGGGGACAGATTTATAGGTCAACAAGCCCTGATCGGATCTCAAACTTTTTGTACTTAATCACTTGATATTTATTTTATACACGGTTCTCAAAAAATACTTGGACACCCAAAATGAATTTATTTTTAATAAAATACTTATTATCATGATTTAATAAAATTAATTAATTTCCTTTAATTAATTTCGCCAGCCAACTCCTTGACACTTAAATGAAAGTGTCATATGACCACAGAATGAAACTGAAAGAATGTGAAAAGAATGTGAAAAGAAGGTTAAGTACCTTGACCTTTCTAGGGAATTGAAAATACTGTGGAACATGCCGGTGACAATTATACCAATTGTAATTACTGAGTTTGGAACAGTAACTAAAGGATTACTAAAGAGACTAGAGGACTTGGAAGTTGGCGGACGAGTGGAGACCATCCAAACGACAGCAGTATTGAGAACGGTCAGAATACTAAGAAGAGTCCCGGAGACTTGAGGAGACTTGCTGTCACTAGACTCCAATTAAAAACCATCTGCTAACGCTGATGTGAGAAGCTCTAATGAGTGAATGATAATAATAATAAAATAGAAGAAGAAGAAGAAGAAGAAGAAGAAGAAGAAGAAGAAGAAGAAGAAGAAGAAGAAGAAGAAGAAGAAATAGAGACTCTGATACAAACAACAAGAATATACAACCAGTATATAGGGAGAGGATTTGATATTGAAAAAAATCTCAGGCAAATAACAAAAAAAAATTCGAAGAAAAACACCTGAAAGAATATAAATTCCAAAAAATGAAAACATGACAACCCTTGAAGACAAGGAATATTGAAAAAATCTCGGAATATTGGAAATGAACCATCTCAAAAAAACGGAGATGAAAGGAAAAAATAAGAGAACCTCAGACGATCCAGAAAACCTCTCGAAACAAAATACGTCAGCGGAAATAAGCAACTGGGCTGTCTCCTTTATATGATCACTAGAGAATTTTTAGAATGAACAAGGTTGGAACTCGAACAATTGGACCAAAACTAATTTATGTCTATGCACAACGCCTTACACCATAGAGATGACTTCGTTGGATTAAAAGAAAAGACGGAGGGAAAGGAATCACCAGGATTGAGGACTTTGTAGAAACATTAACGCTAACTCTTTACATTCAGTACATTCTAAAGAGCAAAGAACAGGATAATTACTGCAGCTGGAAACTGCAATAGCACAACATGAATAAAAAGAAAAACATCAAAGAACTAGATAACAGAAATGGAAAGAAAAATAACGGTATGGATATTTAAAGCAACAGCCTAGCTAAATTGTATACAAAAAAACTTGGACAAGTATTGAAAGGGAAACATCAAAATGAAAAACGAAAATCTTTTCGTGGTAGTAAATGGTATGTACAACAAAGGATCTCTCTAAGAGTAAGAGACGCAGAAATTCCTCAGGGATTTTGAGATAGATAAAAACGGTCCATCTAATCTCGGCCAGATGAAAGAGAACCTTAGAAACCTAGAAAACCTCTCGAAACAAAATACGTCAGCGGAAATAAGCAACTGGGCTGCCTCCTTTGTATGATAACTCGACAATTTTTAGAAAGAACAAGGTTGGAACTAGGACTAATGGACCAAAAGTAATTTATGTCTCTGCACAACGCCTTACACCCTAAATATGACTTCGCTGGATTATAAGCGTCAAGAAAAGAACATTTGAGACGGACGCAAATCGCATCGAAAAAAGATCGGTTAAAAATCTCCAAGAGTCTGATAGTGAGGCTCCAGTAATACTTGATCTTTGGGTACCCCAATTATTGACATTGCTCCGAGATCCACTCTAGACCGGATTGGTAGCACCTGATAGCATCCTATCTCTGGGTCAAACAGAACTTAGAGACATTTGAGAAACACGAGATTTGCTGTCACACAGATCATCAACTAAAGCTGGTATGAAAAATTTGCAAAAAATAAACAAGGGAATAACTAGTCAATTAGTGAATTTTACCGTCTCAGTGGAGCACTGAATTAAAATAAAAGAAATAGAAAAATCAATAAAAGGGGTTACACCTCATAGAGTACTGTGGGTCAAAGCGAAAATAAATGATACGAAGGATAATAATAATAAGCTAATACAGGAAACTAGCACAAACAGAATACACGAGTAGGGATAACAAGGTAGGAAGATTATCTACAGAAAATTGTGAACGAGATTAACGTTTGACCAATCAGCCAAATGATATATTTACTAACCAAAATGCGTTCAAGTAAATAAGACGCAAGAAATTCTTTAGTATTTTGAGATACAAACTGATCACCGGTGCCCGGTCAGAAGACCAGACCTAGAATTCATTTTTAAAAAACATTGATATCTACTGCGAACCACAGAGTAAAAATAAAAGAAACTAAAATGATTGACAAAATATTGTACTTTGCCCGACAAGCAAAAAACAAAACAAAACCGGTAGGACATGCAAGCCAGTCGGTTGAGGCTGTAGAGTGCACACGAAGTATCTCTGCTGAGGGACAAGACTCCTCCAAAGAGTATCCTGGATATGAAACTAAACCATATATTGGTGAAACTCTAATAATTCAGGATGATTGGGGAATGTTAAGAACCCGTTTATTGCCATAACTCACAGATCCACTTAGGCCTTGAGTGGTAGCACCTGATAGAGTCCAATGGGTCAAATAGAAGTAAAGTCTGCTCTTATGTTAAACTGAATCGTTTGAATTAGAACTGTTTTATGTATAGAATTGTTTTGGCATAAAATTACTGACGATGTTTGATATACCCTACAAGCAAACTGTCAAACACAAATGTGACTGTGAAAATAAATGTAACTGGTGCACCTGAGACAGATGCAAAGCACGAGGGAAAAGATCGGTTAAAAATCTCCTAGAGTCTTGGAAATATTAGAGTTGCACTCACACAGAACAACCAACAAATGCTGGTATGAAAATTTTGCAAGTAAAAAATAAGGAAATAACTGGTCAATTAGTAAATTTTGACGTCCCAGCGGACCACAGAATTGAAAAAAAAGAAACCAAAAAAAAAAAAAAAAACCACAAAAAATAATAGATGCTACATAAAAACTGAAAAGCCTGTGGAACCCTGAGATGAGGGGAACAACTTTCTATAAGCACCAGTTAACAGAGAGTCTTTTCCCACCCCATGAGTAACGTTCCAAGGGCACCAAATACAATTCGTCCTACACGACAGCTTTTTCAGCAATCTAGAATGATTTTGGCCCAGTCGGCTGGAGCAGAAGAATCGCCGACTGAATTTATGCAAAAGGATAAGATGCCCTACCTAAGAGTTTCCAGAATCTGACATTAAACAATCTGATAGTGAGGCTCCAGTAATACTTGATCTTTGGGTACCCCTATTATTGACATGGCTCCGAGGTCCACTCTAGACCGGAGTGGTAGCACCTGATAGCATCCTATCTCTGGGTCAAACAGAACTGTGTGACATTTAAATTGAGTGCAAATAAATATCCTATGCTGAATTGTTTGAAACAGAACTGTTTTATCATTTTAACAGAGTCTAAATACATGACTGCTTAATTGAATTGTCAGTGATAAATAGCAATACTTGGAACCATTTACGTTTGCTGACTTATGCTAAATTGACTTGTTTGAAATAGAACTGTTTTATCATATAATTAAGTGTAAATAAATTACTGATGTCTATTCGAATTGTTGTTAACACATAGCAATACTTGGAACGATTAAACTTTGACTTACGCTAAATTGAATTGTTTTAAATCAAAATGTTTGATATTTTAACTGTGTGTATCAGCAAAATGTGTCTACAAATCATATTTTTAATATATATGTAAAAGCAGGATTTGGCATTATTTAACCAACAATGGTTGATGTGTCATAAAAGCAAACCAAACAGCCAAAGTAGAGTGACTCTGAAATTTGTCTATCTTTTTACTTTATTTTATTTTTACTCAATGATACGTTATAATGGTAAAATTCACAAGATGAAAAATTTCTTTCTTCCGGTTTTTTTATTTATTTTTTTTTTCTTGCTGAGATTTGGTGATAAATTTTTATCTCAATGTTCCATTTTATGTGTTTCGTTTTTTTTATGACAGATTCTACTTGTGTTACACATTGACCTTTGACTTCGTGTTGGTTGTGGTTTTCAAAACAGGATATTGCACCTGTTTCTTTGGGTAAACAAAAGACAGCGAAAATGAATTATGTGAACTTAGTGAGATGAAAAAATGTGTAGGCGCCCAGAAAATATATAATGTGGAAGTTTTTCGGGTCCAGAAAGTCAGGCAGCCAGTGAGGAAAGAAACGTTAAGCTTAAAAGACAAAGCGTATTGTCTTGGGTGCCAACCAAGGGCGGAGGCCCCCGATTTGAGAAGCACCAAGAAAGTTCTGAAATTTGTATCTCAACATGGATTAAGAAGATATGGTTTAAATCTGAAGATATTACGTAGGTTTGATTTATTTATTTTTTCTTTAATGACATATCAACCTTCTAGGTAATTTAATGCCAAAGCCATTCGTTTAGAAAAATATTAGTGGCACTATTTAACACACTGGTTGGAGGATAAGAGGGCTCATACTTTTTCCCCGAGGGTATTTGTCCGAAAGTGAACGTAATAGCGTGATTGGAGTTCGAACTCGCTTACTACAAGTCAGCTGTCCAGCACTTTAACAATTACACCACAAGGACACCCCGATAGGATGTAAATCCTAGGAGCCTAGTTGTCACTTGAATATGTGTCCAACTTGATATCAATTGTAGCAGTCTTCTGTATCTTTCTCTCTGTCTCTGTTTCTCTCTCTCTCTCTCTCTCTCTCTCTCTCTCTCTCTCTCTTTATCTCTCTTTGATTTTCTCTCTCCTACAGCCACTTTGACCTTTTCGTTGTAATAAAAAAGAGAATTTATATCTTTATAAAGTAATATTGACTCTTCTTTTCTGTGGGTATACAACACTTATTGTTTATATCATTTGTAGGTATAGTTGAATTTTTATCCCTTGAAAAATTCCCAGCGGATTATTCTGTCATGCATGTTGATCCGAATCTTGTGCCAGTCTGAAGCATTCATTGGTTATGTGGTTGATTTTTCATCTTCATGTTCACATAAGCAGCAACGGCTATTCTGTATATTATCACTTTTTCTGTGACCTAATTAGTTCTTAAGGCATTATTTTGTGCTGTCGACAATAGCTATTCAATTTATTTCGTGAGGTTTCTTCTTCGTAGCCATGTCTACTTCTTCGGTTATATAATAACTGTTAATGAAGGTTTTGGGTTCGTTCCTGGTGACCTCGTGTGCTTTGATTAGTAAAGAGGGGGATGACAGTGCATCGGGGTAGGCCGGGCGAGTAGGTGTGTAACTGGAAGGAGACCACGCGAAATGAGAACCACGCGGTCAGATTTAGACAGTCAATCCAGTCAGAATCGTGAGTCAAGCCAGGGATACGCAGTCAATCAGAGGCCTTAGTGTCGTCTCTGAGGATACGGCTTGCAAAGATGTGCAAGCGTTGGTCCCCTAGCCCCAGGAAGAAGATAGAGGGCAAGAAGAAGTCTCCTCTCTGAGTGTATGTCTCTCCATCTATCTCTCAACCTTACAACAAACTGTGTGCCCCTTTCGAGAATAGAATGAGAGTGATATATTTTTGTAAAGATGTGTGTTGCTTTTCGTCCATTGAAGTTCGTTCATTACTCCATGTTCTTGGTTGGGTCTATGAGAAGTATACAACACTTCTTCTTCTTCTTCTTCTTCTTCTTCTTCTTCTTCTTCTTCTTCTTCTTCTTCTTCTTCTTCTTCTTCTTCTTCTTCTTCTTCTTCTTTTCCGTTCTACTATTGATCAATTTAGTAAAAGCATAAGGGCATGTCATGATGAATGAGATTTTTGTTAGTCTAGTCTGTATACTGCTCCATGAAACATCAAATCCTGGCCTCAAAGGTTGGTAGGTAGTTAGGTAGTTTCAGCGATATCAATACACACCAAATTCTTCTTTGAAGTCAAATAACGTAACACGCTTTTCTGTTTGCTGTGGATTTTCATGGCTTATTTTTAAGTATTTGGGTGTAAAAATTTCCCAAATAGAAGCCTTAAAGAAAAAGAAAAAGAAAAAGAAAACAAAAACAAAACAAAACACCAAAATGGAAATATCGATAAGTAGGTTATTTGAACGGCACCCAAACTCATGTCGACTTCCTGTTTTCTCTGTTGGTTCGATAGCATATATTTTAGTTATTTTCCTTCCAGGGACCATAGCGTAATATTGAGATGATGCATGACTATAATCTCTTGAGATTTCAAACTATATATATATATATATGTGTGTGTGTGTGTGTGTGTGTGTGTGTGTGTGTTTGTGTGTGTGGGTGTGTGTGTGTGTGTGTGTGTGAGTGAGAGAGAGAGAGAGAGAGAGAGAGAGAGAGTTGGGTGTCTTGAGGCATCGAATGTAGTATTAGATGGATTGAAAACTACTTTTAATCCAGAAAAATAAATATGTTCACTGTATTTGGGAAAACCGGTTTCATATAACAAAATCGATGAATCAGAAATAGTAATATCAATAATTTTGGGCGCTTGTGAAAAAGAAAAAATAACAACAACAGAAAATACTACTACTGCTACTACTACTACTACTAATAATAATAATTTAGGATCCATACTTTAGAAGGATATTCCAGTTTTTTTAGCAGAAACGATGTATGACGTTCTTATTTATTCTGTTGTGTATTCAAATGTTCAGATCTCTCTATCCCTCTCTCTTCCTCTGTGTGTGTGTGTGTGTGTGTGTGTGTGTGTGTGTGTGTGTGTGTGTGTGTGTGTGTGAATGTCTCTCTGTCAATATATGCCTGGGGCTGCCAAGGACAAGAGAAGATTGAAACTGGATAGATTTCTCATATATCAGCCGTAGGGGTTCGGGATTCTAAATCCTTTTAACGTGATTATATGTACCTTTATATCCAAGTATAAAAAAAACTTTAATTTGATGTAAAACTGCGAACCTTGAAAAAGTTTTCACTTTCTTAAATGTGAAATCTGATTGAAGGTTTCACGTGGGAACCAAGTTGTAAACTAATATAGAAAGATAATATACTGTATTTGTTCATGCTTTCTTATACAAAAGATTCTCGTTCAATAGATCTATCATTAACCATGCAATAGAACAGGGTTCAAACTCCCACTAAGATAGTTTGCATTCATTTTGGGATTATATACTTCATGAAGGCATGCCTCAAATTCCACCATTTTTGTTGGTAAATTGCTGAACAATCAAAGCCTTTTCTCCCTTCAACAATCAATCTAAACTTATCATATCGATAATACGATTGAATTCTTGGTTGATTTTTATCAAAAATGGAATTTATTTTGTTCTAATTAAACTAATATCCAAGAAGAAAAATATAATACAACTAAAGAAGGAAGTAAAAATAGAAAAAATAGAAATAAATTTAAAAGATTTAAAATGCTTGTAATGAAAGTGACAAGAAAGCGACCAATGAAAAAAAAAAAAAAAAAAGGATAATGTAAAGAGAAATAGAAAAGGAAAAAGAAAAAAGGACCCAAAATTAAAAAAGAAAGAATCGTATAAAAGAAAGAAAGTGATATAAGAAATAATAAAGTTGTGAATAATTAACGAACGGAAGAAAAAGGCACAAATAATTAGAGAACAGATCAAAACAAACAAAAAGGAAACGTAATTAATTCTATGGTTTTTACATGGCACATAAACTCCTCTGGGGATATTTTATGCCCAGAGGTTAGAGAATCGAGTTTACATTTATATTCAAATTTTTGAATAGTTCTTTTAGCAAAGTTTCTGGTTGATTTTTAATAAGTTGTTTGAGGGTCATGGTGATTGATGATTTTCTACAGTATTACGTTCACGTTTATAATTCTTCGTACAACTCTATTTTTCTCATGAAGGACACACCTATCGAGGATAGGTCAGTTTGTTCCTTTCAGTTTTAGCTTGTAACCCAAAGTAATATGTTATATGCTCGCTGAAAAAGCTGAGGGATATTCTAATCTAAATACTATTGTCCTTACGGATAAAATGAAGGTTAATAGTAAAAAGTTAAGCTGGTGACCTTAGTCGAGGGTAACCCGAAGGCTCCCTTTTGAATAGTTACCACACCGAGGTGTATAAAAGGATGCTACAGTTTTTTCCTGGATGAAGGTTAATAATAAGCATTATTTGTTTAATTTCTTTAAAAAAAAGAAGAAATTAATCACTAATTAACTTTCAATAAAGATAAATCAATCATTTAATTATATTGAATTATATTATATTATATGAAGGGTACAAATGGCTCTTTCAAAGGAGCTTAAATTGTTCTGCTGTTTATATAGAAAGAAGTTTTCTATTGGAACCATGCCTTCAAAAATATAATATTTCAATATGAATGCAGACTATTTTAGTCGAGTTGGTACTCTTACTACGTACTTTTGTACTTTTAATGGTCGACCTAAAGAACGGAACTTTTTTGTATAACAAATCATAAAATACGATAGCTGGTGCATAATATAATAAGTTAGATCTTAAAAGAAAAGTTCACAACTGGTTAACTGTAATCCTTACAATTAAATTAGATGAATAAATGCGTTGCCATTAGACAGTGATTTTAAAACATATTAGTGATAAGCTCTGTTTGTTTATTTGTTTGTTTGAGTTTTATTGCATATCAACCTCCGTAGGTTATTTAATGTCAAATCCATTTTTATACAAATAAACAGTTCAATTTCAAACAATTCACTTTGGCATTAGCACATGGTGTAATTGACAAAATATTTCTATTTCAAGCTATTCAGTTTAGTCAAACAGTTCTAATTCAACCAATTTAGTTTAGCATAAGTATATTTTTTGTTTGCATACAGTCAAATATCAAAACAGTTCCCTCTCGAACAATTCACTTTAGCATAGTACAGTTTCAATGTCAAAAATAGTTCTCTTTCAGGCTATTCAGTTAAGCATAAGTACGCAGTTTAGTTCTATTTGACCCATAGAGAGATCCCTATGAAGTACTACGACTCCGGGCCAGAGTGGACCTGGGAGCGATGTCAATGAAGGAGAACTTTGCATTCCCCAAAGCTCCAGCACCATTAGAATCTCATCATCAGATTGTCTAATATCATATCCAGGACACTGGTTAAGGTGTCTGACCTATCTGCAGAGGTGCAGTAGGTGTATTTCTACAGCTTCAGTCGACTAGACAATCGTTGAGGGAATTTATCCAACTGTAGTAGTCGGTGTATGCTACAGCCCCAACCGACTGGACAATGCTAATTTCTCTTTGAGGAGTAGCATGATGTATTGACAATAGATTGTTGTATTTTCGGAGATATGTCGATCACACTAGATGTGTTCTGTGGCTTTTCAGTATTTCGTTAAAATTGTAAATTCAGTTTTGCCACAAAACTTGCATTAATTAAACTATTTCTTCAATTAATAAATTTTGATCAAAACATTTTCACAGATAAGATATACGACACTAGTCTTAATGTAAAGAGTTTAATCTATCTATCCATTGATAGATAGACAGATGCATAGATAGATGTAAACGACCAATAAGCTCTAAAGTATATCAACTTCACACGCATAGACATACACATACCCACAAACACACAATTACTCAGAGTAAAACAACAAAAATGTTTTATAGCAAATCAAATATCAAAGGTTAATTGGGGAAAGAAAGAAAATTACCCACAAGGGAGCGCAGGTGACACACCGTGAGAAAGAGAAAGAAAGGAAAAATAAGAGAACTAAAGAACCAATTCCTACAAAGAATCTAACAAAAACAGTGACCTCTATACAAACAATACCAGACCTGAAAAAACATTAAAAGTTCTCTGAAGAAAGCAAAAAGCTGGAAACTTACTGTACGTAAAAACGAATTAAAAATTTCAAGAAAAGATATGAATATCTTTGTGGACCTATTCATTCTGAAATATTGACTTTTTTCTCTCTTTGGACTCACAAAAAAGAAAAAAAATTACACACACACACACACACACACACACACACACATATATATATATATATATATATATATATACGATGATATTTAATTTCCCGGTAGTCTTTACTCCGACAGGGTGTTTTTTTGCTTACGGAAGAGTCAGTGTGCTTCTGCAGCATGATTAATCATTTAGATTAGGCCTTACCGTAAAAAAACAGTGTTTAGTTCATTTGTAAAATGTTTTTGACAAAAAATACTTCTCCAATCAAATCCTGTATACCTTAGTAAATGTCATATATCTTGCACTTTTCATCCACCCAAAATTTGAAGACAGACATCTATTCAGGCCTGGAGCACATTTTTTAATTTTCTGCCCTTTGAATTGTTTAGGGAATGTTTTTTCGATATTAGAATAATCCTGGTTAAAAAAAAATACATAAATAAAAAAATTAATTCCAAACGATGCATAGCTTACATTCAGGGAACATTTGTTTTACATGTTTTAAAAAAATTCTGCTAATTTGAATAACTCTCATGCGTGTAAACAAAAATCTGTACTTATGCTAAAATGAATTGTTTGAAATAGAACATTTCATATACATATAAATGGAGGTGACATAAAAAAAAACCTACTCAGGTGGATATGCCATAAAAGCAAACCAAACAAAACCAAATAATATCTATTTTAATTCTATTATATTTTTTGAATGCTATTGCATTGATAAGGTAATAGAATCTATGGTAAAAACAGGATGACCCACTCTTCCTTGTTATTTATCTGTCGCTGGTGAAAGAAATGATGGGTTCTTGCAGTTCCCTTGGGTAGTTACGCGAAATAAATTGTACATGGTTGAAAACAGGAATTGAACTCTGGTCTACAGGTCTATTTTCAATGACAATAGCCATTACACCAAGCATGTCTCCATTATTATATTAGTAAGCGAATTAAAAAAAAATCAAACAGGATCTTGAAATGTTTATCACCAATTTCCTTCACTAGGCCGTATTCTTTGCTACTCTCAGCATATTTACGATCAAAAGTCGCAAGGTGAGGGTAGCTGATGCTGATATGAAAATGTAATCGGAGAAAGGCGTTTCATTTTGTGTTGAACTTGTTCCGTTATAGATATAAATTCAAACTGCCCCACTCCGGGGTCATGTATGCTGGCCACTACCAATATAACGTAACCCTCTAACTTTAAACACATCGCATTTCTCGTCCACGCGCAGCAAAGTTCGAAACTTGTTGTGAAACCACATTCTCGCAACAGATGTAGAAATGGGTGGGCGTTTATAAGTCGAAATTGTCCAGATTGCAAAGCCTCTGTTAGTGATTGTTCTCCTTGATATTCGAAAAATGGTGTGATTCTTAAAAGCTACGGAAAAGAGTAATTTCCTCAATGATAACTTGTGGTAGTAATTAACTAAGCTTTTTGATTAGATGTAGCACAAGACCATATGAAGAGGGCACACAATGAGACTCGAACTCACGCGTGTATGTCTGCTAACCATTACACTAGCAGAATCGCCCAAATGATAACTCCTGATAATCCCCTATGGTGACGAATGTTCTCAACAGGATAATTTGGTCTCATCTCCGTAAGAACAATGTCCATTTATTAAGAAGTTTAATAGCAGTATATAAAGTGAAATACACTTAATTATCTATAGCTGTCATTGTCTATAGTTTGTAGAGGTAATGAAGATTTGTTATAAGGTGTTATTCGTTTTCCATTTGGTTGAATTTCGGTTTTTATGTAGGCATCTGACTCCGTTGGTTTTCTTTTTACCCCATTTTACTTCGTTGGTTTCATCCTATCTATGAAGGTTGCCAAATAAAAAAGGAAGGAGAAGATATGAGATATGTTTTTTTAATTTCAACTTGATTGGTGGGGGGCTTTCGCACGGCTACTCTGTAGCGAGGGATGTCTTCCTGGATTATTTTAGTACAGTGATATATCCCAAAATAAGGTGTTTAAATGTTCTAGTCATTTTCGGGGGTTGACAAGTTCAAAGTTGATGTTTTTAAGTTGTTGGTATCGGCGGTGCGATTGCAAGCAGTCGACATGGTGTCAGACAACTAAACCTAAATAACCACTGTTGTATAGCAACATACATATACTTAATACAAATATAAATATATGCGGAAACAGTCAAACATAATGACGAACTTCAATGAACGAACGAAAACACTTCTTTATAAAAATATACTTCCCATATTTTATTCTCGTAATGGTTGATGTTAGTTGTGCGTGAGAGGTGAGTTGGAGACGGGGATAGACTGCCATATATTGACCCAAAGTTCTTCTAACCATAGCAGCACTTCTTTCGCATTCTGGCTGGGTTGCTCAACTGTGGGTCACTGAGGGCCCATGTCCTCTGTCTGGAGCTGGTTCTCACTCCGCTGGCATCCTATCTCCAACTGACTCCAACTCCAACAGGAACTGGAACTGACCCAAGCCTTCTGAGGCACCTAGTTATATAATTATCTCACAGCCATCTGCTTCTGCTGTTCCTGCGCTTATTTACGCAGGGGCATCTCTTGATTGACGACTCGGTCGAGGGTCAATGTGTAACACCTCGTGTTCGCTGCTAGCGGCTTCGTGAGAGGGTCCTTCTTGTACTACGACGGAGAGTGAAGTGAGGTGGAATTTCTCTTTTGTGAAGGAACGGTCCTTTTTTCATCATTCAAAATTCCTGTCAGAGACCTCTGGGAAATTCTTCACTCCTTGAACTTATTTATTTTCTTTTTTTAATTACTACAAGTTATACAAAACACAATAGATTATCTGTGTTGGCCTTTTCTCGAATTTAGCAACTTGGTGAAATGCTTGAGTGATTCAGTGCTGAGCGCGTCGGAATATGAGTTGACTGGCAGATGTTTTTATTTTTATGCAGAAATATATCTCAGCCGGCTGTTATGAAAAATGCGAGTGTGATTTGTCTCCCTCAATACCAGTCGGTCCATTCTCTTCGCAGTCTAAACAGCAACTAACATTTGACGTCAAAACCCCGCCATTAGATGCATATCTGTTAATAATCCAAATCTATTTCCCTGCTGAAAATGCATCTCGAATCAGCTATTGTTCCAGTTGAATTAAAATGGTCAGTTCTTTTGTCAACAAGAATACCATTTCATTCCTGGTTTGCACTTGTCAACGCATAACTGGCAATTACCTCTTGTCAGCTTCAAAATCCATTACATGGTCTGATCTCTCATTGTACATGTTCACAGATGTTTTTTTTTAAATTTAATAATCAACCTGTTCTTTGAGGATCCTACATAAATAATTTTAACCCAATACAGACAGCTGTGAAGAAAATTATCACAATGACATTCATAAGAGCAAGTAAGCCCTGTTATATTCCAATTAGATAAGTTTGTAACATCACGTTAAAATGCCATTCGAAAAAAAAGCTGGGCTAAACTTATTTTCTTTAATGTCTCATAGGTTTACAACTCGGCTAAAAGTCTAATGACCCATATACCATGATGATTGATGGTGAAGATTGTGTGAGAGCTCGTGTGCAAACCACTTCCACCTAACTACCTTACGTGGCCAGCAAATGGCAGCAGACATCCATTACCCCCACAGTCAACCTTGATTGCCAATAACATCATGTCATATGTGACAGTGGAAATGATTATAAAGTGAACGGGTAAATATATCAAACAAGGTAACAGCCAAAATTTGACAACAATATATTCATCATTATGACAGAATTTGAAAATCTAGAATTAGGTCTATAGACTTGATATTATCTTGGCCAGACGAAAATAAATTCTGGAATTAATAGGTTTCGTCACGAAAGTAGGGCTGCCAAATAATCTGATTGGAAAAAAGCTTGGTCAGTTTCTGCAAATTTAAACGTGTACTTATATATATATATATATATATATATATATATATATATATATATATATATATATATATTGCTTTAAAGGTATAGTAACTCAGTTATAAATTATTGTATTCACTTACTAATATATGTGTGTATGTGTTTAGTTTAAATCTAAACGTGTACATATATAGCATCATCATCATCTTGTCGAGCCATCAGCAGGGATATCACTGACCCTATCTCGCTGCCCCTCCCTATCGTTCATTGC
>CAUZXS010001576.1:50000-90000 GCA_963585895.1 Sepioteuthis lessoniana
CGCCATTCCTTTTCTTTTCTTTTCTATTCTTTTCTTTTCTCCGAGTGAGTTTACCTTAGTCTGTTCAACCCAATTAAAAATAAATAATTTAAAAATACAAATCTCTTCGCGGAACTATTCAGAAATACAATATTGTTGCATTGTAAAAAGGGATAATTGAATAACGTTGTCTCACTCTGTCTTTCTGTCTATGCTCGTCCCTTCTCTCTCTCTCTCTCTCTCCCTCCCTTTCTCTCTATCTCTCACAGTCTAACTCTGTGTCTGACGGTGCCTCTGTAATCCTCTTTCTCACTCTGTCTATCTCTCTGACTCTGTGTCTGACTGTGTCTCTGTATTTCTCTTTCTCTCTCTCTATCTCTCTCTCTCTCTGATTCTGTGTCTGACTGTGTCTCTGTATTTCTCTTTCTGTCTCTATCTCTATCTCTCTCTGGCTCTGTGTCTGACTGTGTCTGTATTTCTCTTTCCCTCTCTCTCTCTCTCTCTCTCTCTGACTCTGTGTCTGACTGTGTCTCTGTATTTCTCTTTCTCTCTCTCTCTATCTGTCTCTCTCTCTCTCTCTCTCTGACTCTGTGTCTGACTGTATCTCTATATTTCTCTCTCTCTGACTCTATGCCTGACTGTGTCTCTGTATTTCTCTTTCTCTCTCTATCTCTCTCTCTCTCTCTCTCTGACTCTGAGTCTAACTGTGTCTCTGTATTTCTCTCTCTCTCTCTCTCTCTGTCTATCTCTCTCTCTCTCTCCCTCCCTGTTATTACTAATTAGGGAGAAGAAGAAATGAGTTATTAATATTATCGTTTTTCATATTTCATCATCTTTGTGGAACTGTGACGTATAATAAAACGATTCTTTTTCATTTTTATTTGTCTTTGCAAGCTGAGAATAATTTTACAAATGGTTTGTATTTTTTCTTTATAAGCATATAATTTTCTTACTAATAGAATAAATATTTCTCAATAATTATTCCGCTTTTGCAATTTATTCACGAATAAATCTATTTTTATTTGTAAAAAAAGCCAGACAACTTCATAGAAATATATTTTTTCAAAATATATTTCCCATAGAGATGAAAGACACCCAACAAAATGGTACAACATTAATCTATCTGATATTGTGGCTCTAGTTTTTGAGACCTAGATGGTATGAACTACCTGTTCAGTTTTAATTATTCCGAGTTCCAATCTGATCTGGTATGGTAGTTCCTGTTCATGTCCAATGTACAAGTGAAATACGAGGATCATTAAAAAAATTTACAGACTTTTTTTCGTATGGGCACTTTTATTGATAGTACACACATGAAACTCTAGTCCCGTTCGAAGTAATCTCCTCCGGCTGCAATGCACTTGTTCTACCGTTCCAACAATTTCTGGAAGGCCCTATGGAAGTCCTATTGTGTGAGCGTGTCAATGACTTTCGTCACAGCCTATTTCATCTGACCATTGTCTCATAACAACAACCTCTGAGCTTAGGGAATAAGCAAAAGTCACAGGAAGCAAGGTCTTTACTATAGGGGGGCTGAGGAACTGTTTCTTGCCCATCTTGGTCAAATAGTCTGTGACAAGGATGGAGTTGTCGACTAGTACATTGTCCTGGTGGAAATAACACTGACACAATTTGAAGAGTGCTGGCCTCTTCCCTAGGAATTTCTTCCTGAACTCCCTTAAAACCTCAATATAGTAACCCTAACCCTAACTCTAACCCTTTGGCTAATCAACTATGGTGTATTGACTTCCTTACTCCTCGCACACCTCTCATCATCCTTCACAGACTCCCTGCTTTCCTTGAATCTCTTATGCCACTCAAAAACTGATGCTCGATTCATGCAAGATAATCGAAAAGCACCCTGAAGAATTCCATACGTTTCTGTGGCATTTTTTCCAAATTTAAAACAGAATTTTATTGCATATCGTTCTTCTAAAATGTCCTCACGTCCAGATTGCATTTTTGAAATTGACCAGCTGTGACAATCAGGCTTTAGTAGAGTGTATTCCAAGTGCTGCTGTAGCAGTTCATTTGAACCTAAAATCATAAAAATTGGTCAGTCCTCTCATATGATGTATAGTAATAACATTGTGAATTTTCAAATTCCTGTATAAAAAAAAAAGCCTGGAAACTTGTTGAATTCACCACGTAGATCTCTTTAAAATATTTTTTTGGATGATTAACCTTGGGGTGTTACTACTGGAAATTGTTTGTATTTAGAATATTTGCTTGATTGTTTGTTTGTTTGGTTGGTTGGTTGGTTGGTTTTATGGCATATCAAACTTTGTAGGTTATTTTACGCCAAATCCATTTTCATGTAAATAATCTGTTCTATTGAAAACAGTTCAGTTTAGCATAAGTACACAGTTTAATTGTCAAAAACATTTCCATTTCAAACTATTCAAGCAGTTATATGTAACAATTCAGTTAAGTGTAAATACAGTTTTAATGTCGAAAAAAAAACAGTTCAATTTGAAATAATTCAGTTAAGCACAAGCACGCAGTTTAAGTGTAAGTACGGTTTAATTGTCAAAAACGTTTCTATTTCAAGCTATTCAGTTTACTCAATTCATTTTAGCATAAGTATGCTGTAAGTTCTATTTAACCCATAGATAGGGCCCGATCAGGTGCTACCACTCCGGGCCAGAGTGGACCTGGGAGCGATGGCAATGAAGGGGTATTCTGCATTCTCCAAAGCTCCAGCACTGCTGGAACCTCACCATCAGATTGTTTAGTGTCATATCCAGGACACTCGTTGTGGGGGTCTAACCCCTCTGCAGAGGTGCAGTCAGTGTATTCTACAGCCCCAGCTGACTGGGGAAAATATTTGCTTGAGGATATGATTATTTAATAAGAATCATCATTAGTTGCCATATAATTATTATTACGAGAGAGGAATATTTTAATTAATACAACATTGTGTTAAGTATTTTTTGTGGATAGGTATACTTTATATCATATTACTATGCACAACTATATGAATATAGGAACAATTATTAAAAAAATCTGAATACAAATGTTCAATGAACGCATCTCGTTAACGGCAAGATATAGAATACCCCGAGATCAGTTGACATGCCATTAAAATCAACAGTACATGTCATTAATATCAACAGTTTACATGCCATCAAAATCAACAGTACATGCCATTAAAATCAACAGTTGACATGCCATTTAAATCAACAGTACATGCCATTAAAATTTTATAGAATACCCCTAGATCTGTTGACATGCCATTAAAATCAACAGCTGACATGCCATTAAAATCAACAGCTGACATGCTATTAAAATCAACAGTACATGCAATTAAAATCTTATAGAATACCCCTAGATCTGTTGACATACCATTAAAATCAACAGTTGAGATGCCATTAAAATCAACAGTACATGCCATTGAAATTTAAACAGTACGAACCAGACAGGCAGGACGATTCTGGAGAAGTATGGATGAGCTCATAAGTGATGTACTCCTATGGACCCCTTCACATGGCCGTGCAAAAGCTTGGCGGCTAGCTCGAACTTACATGTGGCAGCTCTGTGAGGATACGGGGTGAAGCCCTAGGGACCTACCAGAAGCGATGAACGATAGGGAGGGCTGGCAGGAGAGGGTCAGGGATATCCTTGCTGATAGCATGACAAGATGATGATGATGATCATGATTTTAACAGTCTTTTAATACTTAGATGATTTATTGTTTTAAAGATCAAAGAATTAAAACATTCTGCATTCGATGTAATATAGACTTTCAGAAAGTATATAGATAACGGCCTCTCTCTCTCTCTATCTCTCTCTCTCTCTCAGACACACTCACTCACTAGTTATAGTTAGATGGCTGGTATTGGGAAGGATACAAAAATGGTTTGAGGTTCATGCCTTCCAAACAGCCATGAAGATATATGAAATTGGTGTACAGTCAGTGAAAGAAAGAATGCGATACATTTTGCGAACAATTTTCTTCACTGTATTGAAATCAAAAGCATACAATCTGAAATATTGGAAGAAGAGAAACCAAAACAGTTTAATGGTAATCGAATCTTGGCTCCAGATTTATATGAGCATTTGATTATAGCATAAATTATCGTTGAAATCTTCTGGATTCCATAGATGAAACGATCTCTTTCGAATGGTATTGTCTCTTCATTTGATAGGCATTAGTTTCCTGTTTGGTTATGTTTTTGTAACCGAAGCTAGAGTACCGAAGACTGAAGTTTGACTAATTGGGTTTGCCGCATTCGGATACCATAACTCGCGCTAACAGAAAAAGAATGGATAGTAACAACTCGAACCACTTGCAAAGTTCTGTTGTTGAATATGTCTCTCTTTACAGAATACATTCAAGGACAATTCACAACTGATTAACAACAACATATTTTATTTCCTGAGCTAAGTTGATAAAAAGAATTCATTAATATCAATGAGATATAAAGTCATCAATAGAATATTCTTAGACAGGTTCTTACCGTAGTTTGAAGAAAAGATTGAAATACGAACATTTAAGTGAAATGAGAGTTTTCCGGGCATATTAAAATGTTTAAGAAGTGTATTGTTGTATACTGTTATGTTTAATGCTGCACGTAGTTCATGGGAAGCAAAAATTCCCGGTTCAGTGAAGATCAGAATTAGGTCGAACTCAATTCATGGCGCACGTGGTAAGAATTAACCAGCATCACATGTTACCAGACCGAAAGACTAAACCCACTCTTCGAAGTATAATAAGAAAGGAAAAAATCCTGTAATGAAAATCTTCATGCGTGTGTAGGTGTATGAGTGTTTAATGTGATATGGAGAGTCGAAGTTAGAAAGAGAACGGGGCACCTATATAATAATTATGATTACATTGGCCTAGGGGTTAGAGTGTTCGCCAATGGCCCGGGAGACCTGGGTTCAATCCCAGGTCGAGTCATACCAAAGACTCCAAAAATGGTACTTGATGCCTCCTTGCTTAGCACTCAACATTATAAGGTACGGATCAAGGGTAAAGTAGAGCAATCCAGGAAAGGAGTAGCGCCCTCCCCTACACATTGGTGTAGTAGCTATCGAAAAGGGAGCCTTCGGGTTACCCTCGACTATGGTCGCCAACTTTACTTACTTATATGGTTTATGGATCCCTTGATTGCATGGTTCATGGATCCCTATCTGATAATTATGATTATATGGTTTATGAATCCCTTGATTAAATGGTTCATGGATCCCTATCTGATAATTATGATTATATGGTTTATGGATCCATTGATTACATGGTTCATGGATCCCTATCTAATAATTATGATTATATGGTTTATGGATCCCTTGATTAAATGGTTCATGGATCCCTATCTGATAATTATGATTATATGGTTTATGGATCCCTTGATTACATGGTTCATGGATCCCTATCTAATAATTATGATTATATGGTTTATGGATCCCTTGATTACATGGTTTATAGATCCCTATCTAGTAATTATGATTATATGATTTACGGATCCCTATCTAAAAATTACGATTATATGTTTTCAAGCAACTATTTCTATTTAATGATAATTCTTTGTTTGCTCACAGGTATATAATTCAGAATAACTAATTATAATTATCCTTATTAAAGAATGATAGACTCAAGAAACTCGTCTTAATATTAATAATTTATTGTTATATGGTATCAATGAATCCTATCTAAAACTAATTACTTTTAAGCAGTTCTATCTTACCCATTAATGAAACCTTAACAGGTACCACTACTCGTAGGTCTACAAGAATCTAGTTTTTATGCAATTAAAAGGAACTCCACACTATTTACTTCTCCTGAATTAAAGCCTCACTATCAGATAGATCTTATTTTTTTAATACCAGGACATCCTTTTTGGGAGAAAGACTAAAAACCACTGTAGAGGATACAGTCAGCTTATTATAATACTAATAGATAGAGTAACCTTGCTTTTGAGTTATGATAAATAATAAATGGTTGCTGTTAATGTAACATATTGGCCCTTGACCCAGCCGTCAATCAAGAAACAGGTGCATCCGGTCGAAGATATCGGGGTATCACCTTGACCTGTGGATGGGTTGAATCCGGTGCAATTGCGACGCCCACGGGAAGCAGGTCTACGTCAAACAATCATATGACCAGGGGCCACAGACGGCTTGAGTTAATTGGAGTTCAAGTTGCAGTTCGAGGCAGGGAGAACCAGCTCCAGAAAGGGCTTGCGGCCCTCAGTGATCCCCGTTTGAGCAGCCCAGCAGAATGAGAAAGAAGTACTGCAATAGTCAGAGGAACTGGGGGTCAATATGTTGTAGTCTGTTCAGTCTCCAACTCACCTCCCACTCATAACCAATATCAACCCTTTCGCAACCCTTTCGAAAATAATGTGTGGAGGTATATTTTTCTAAAGAAATGTTTCGTTCGTCATTATTGTTGATTATGTTTTCCGCATATATATGTATACGTATAGTTGTATCACGGCTATACAACATTAATAAGTCCTAAGATATATGTGATTCACAAAAATGTAATTCCCGACCTTCCTATTATTTGGATGGAAATGAAAATTTAAATTGAGAGTTGCCAAAATTCTCTGAATTTGTCCAACGTGCAGTTTTAATCATTAGTTGAAACAAGTAATAGGTACGAGTTGTTTATGAAAAGTTAAGGCACTGGATGTGCGAAAAAGGGACAAGCGAATTATGTGAACTATTTGTAAAAGAAGGATGAGCTGATAAGGTTATCATCTTACATGACATCTTGTGCATATATAGCTGAAATCCTAGCTTTCTGAAACCATAGAATATTTTACATACTTTTGCTTACACCTCCTCTTTTTCAGTTCGTTTAGCTATTCCCAGTGGAGAATGAATAAAACAGAAGTTCATGGTCTGGCCGAGGATAACTCCGTATCAAACACTTGAAATCCATCAGTAAGTGTATAGAGTTAATACTCTCTTACGCACTTATACCTTTTGACTGGTAGAAGAGGTTGAAAGAGAGGTACAAGGAAATGAAAGATGACTCCAGTAGGGGGAGAACACCAACGAGCAGAAGTGAGGTCAACATCGAAAGATAAAAACTGTTTGGGTGTAGCTATCGTCGATTAACTCTTCGAATCATCTCAAGTCAGCTAAACATGAAAAAGAACGCTATTTGGAAGATTATCTGTGACGATTTGGGCATGTCTGAAAATGTAAAGGGACTAAGTGTGGTGATATCCGGCAGTTCCTGGCTAAATGGCCAAATTGGAACATCTATCCTTATTCCACTGATCTTGCTCCGTGTGACTTTCTTGCTTTCCCCAAGTTCAAGAGAACTCATTTTCATATAGATGAAGCTCAGCAGAATTTTTCCTGCCATGCATAGCAGCGTGGAAAAGAAAGAAAGGAAAGCACATTAGACTCAAAAATGGATTACTTTAAAGGGAAGATCAAGTAGTTTTTCGTCGGTGGGGGATTAAAATAAATTGTTTGTGACATCGGTTCTATTGTGTTTTAGACCCACCTCGTACATGTGTTGAATACTGACTTTTGACTGATCCGCCAATCAGATATTCTCTGCACAGAACGCACCTGTTAAAATATGCAGAAGCTGCAACGTGTTGAATGGAAAACGTGGGAGTTATGAAATGATATATGCAGATGTCCACGTGAGAGTTTCAGTTGCAGTCACAAGTCTGTCATCGCCAGGGACAAATAGCCCTCTGGTGAGGACCGGTTGAGTACTTCTCGTCGGAAGAGAAGACGTAAGGACTGAAGGTAATACAGCAGTCAACATGGGGCTTCCGGTTGAGTACCTCCGCCTGAGAAGCAGAAGAAGTGATAAGTGGTGCCCTGAAGATAACACAGCGTGTTATGGTCAAGAGAAGAAGAAGTTATGGGTCATTGTGTCAGTTTATATTGGTCTCCCTCACACCACAGAAGCTTTGAATCCAATTATAATAAAGAGAGTTATACCTTTATAACGAAATTTTGTGGTTCTTCCTTCATCATGGTATACAACACATGTTCCTGAATTCAATTTTGCAATATCAAAATAAATTATTTTTTCTCATAGGATACAAAAGACAAAAGACATCATACCGAAAGATACATAAACACAACATATTGGTAGATTTTACCACCGTTCGCGTGATCAAGATTATATATATATATATATATATATATCATCTCGATATATATATATATATATATATATATATATATATATATATAAAGAATGATTATATACATACATACAGATAGATAGATAGATAGATAATGATGACTTTCTGGCAACGCTATTCAATCATATATATATATATATATATACACACACACACACACACACATATATATATGATTGAATAGAGTACCCAAAAAGTCATAGTAGTTTATTGATTATCAGTTTATTTTTTATGCAGTTATGATGCGCGCCTGGCATCTTATGCATTCCCTGATAAACTGTTGAGGGGACATGATTATACTCTTCTGATAAAAAAAACAACAACATAAGCTTTATAACCCGTTCAAACAAAAACAAAAGCAAAAAAGTTGCCTTGGAGAAAAATCAGCTGTATTGACCTTACATAGAAAAAAATAAATAAATTATCAGAACGAATATCTAAATAAGTCATGAAAACAAATTCCAATTGAGAGCTACCTAAAATTTAACGACTCCAGATCAAATGACAACAAATAAATAAGTTAGGTTTGTTTTGCCTTCTTTGTTTTATGGGATATCAAACTCTGTGGGTTATTTAATGCTAAAACCATCCATATAGAATAACGGTAGTAGTACTTCTGACACCTAGCGGGGAAATAGAGGGGGTTACACCTTCCCCAAGAGGACTCATCCTAAAGGAAAGGCAATAGCATGACTGGAGTTCGAACTCCCAAATTACTATGTAAGAATTCAGCCTGTTACGCATGACACAACGGGAAGTCTCCCAAATGAACTCATAAACCTTCACTACTACTACCTCTACAACTGCTTATAATAATAATAATAATAATAATAATAATATGCAGCAGATTGGCACAGAAGGAGTATAAGACGTGACACGAGTGGTTCGACAAGGTGATCCGCTGGGAAATGTGCAAGAAATTTAAATTCGACCATATTAATAAATGGTATATGCACAACCCAGCACCTGTTCTAAAAAGATAACACACATAAACTCCTATAGGACTTTGACATACAAATGGATCACGTAATCTCGGCCAGAAGACCAGACCTTATAATAATTACCCCCCCAAAAAAAGAAGAAAATTTGCAAAATAGTCGATTTTGCTGTCCCGTCTGACCACAGAATAAAACTGAAAGAATGTGAAAAGAAAGAAAAGTACCTCGACCATGCTAGAGAATTGAAAAAACTAGGGACAAGAAGGTGACAATTATATCAATTTTAATTGGTGTTTTTGGCACGGTAACTAAAAGTTTATAAAAGGGCCTGGAGGATTTGAAAGTTGGCGCCCGAGTGGAGACCATCCAAACAACAGCATTTTTGAAGACAGCCAGAATACTGAGAAGAGTCCTGGAGACTTGGGGAGACTTGCTCTCACTCAATCTCCGGTGAAAGACCATCAGCTAACGCTGATGGGAAAAACACTAATGAGTAAATAGATGGTGAAGATGATCATAAGATAAACTGCTCAAGAGAGTACTATGAAACCATACTAAAAATTAGTATATACCCAAACTTGCCCATTGATATCATGGTTAGTGTGTTCACTAATTGTCCGGGAGACCGTGATTCAGTTCAAGGTTGAGCCATATCAAATAATCAAAAGCCTCAGTTTTATAAGGAAGAGAGGAAGGGTAAGTGGAGAAATCCAGTAGTAGCGTCCGATCCAACACATCGGTGTAGTAGCTTTTAAAAAGGGAACCTTCTGGTCACCCACATTTACGTTTGGCTAACTTACAATCTGCCCAAACCAGAACCTGTCCAAAAAATGATACGTGTAAAATTTTCTAGCACTTTCAGTTACTAATTGATCACCGAATCCTTGCCAATAAGAAAAGTAATTTTTCATCTTGTCAGAAAATAAAATTAAAACAAAGAGAAAATCATAAAGATATGTATATTTAAGTATGAACAGAGTATTCATAATTAAATATATATATACACCATCACTGATATTGAACACTATTTTCTTATTGATACATCTAACAATTATGACTATATATTGAACAATCTGGCGGAGGAATTTTCGGCCGCCGCTCGCATAATGCAAAGCTCTTCGAAAGAATTGAGCACTCTGGTAGCTGATAGGGTATAAAAAATGTAAACAAACAAATGCTGCTGCTGCTGTTGCTACATAAAGACCTTAAAATTCCCTTAGCCATCGTGGTACGCTTGTTGGTCGAGCGGTCGGATACTAAGTCTAACGTAAATTTGGATGGATTTCGATCCCAGCTTCAAGCGTCCTATGTGTCTAGCCACACTGAAGAGTTCTGATAGAACAAAACAGTCTGTCTGTGAATGACAATATATATATATATATATATATATATATATATATATGTATATATATATATATATGTGTGTGTGTGTGTGTGTGTGTGTGTGTGTCTGAGCATATTATATTCAGTCCCAGCTGGAACCACGTCTGAGAGAACGAACAGTAAAATGACAAACTAATTTACGAGGTTTATGCATTTATATAATGAGAATGCATTCACATATAGTATAGAAATATTCATTCATATAAAGTACTCGGTAAGGACATCCATCTAGATATCAGGGAACTCACACGATAATTTGAACGGATCAAATTCAAAAGAGGCTGGAACAAAGTGTATGTCGTATTGAACCAAATATGTTTCAAAAGAAAAACCTGCCTATATATTTTTTTTTTCATCATACAACGTGTGAAAGCAGTTGCGATACCCTAGCCTCATCAGCCGCCAACCAGGGTGATAAAATCTAAAGTACTCGGTAAGGACATCCATTTAGATATCAGGGAACTCACACGATGATTTTAAACGGATCAATTTCAAAAGAGGCTTGAACAAAGTGTATGTCAAATTGAACCAAATATGTTTCAAAAGAAAAACCTGCCTATATATATATATATATATATATATATATATATATATCACATGTGTGTATGTATGTGTGTGCGTGTGTATGGTTTGGTTTGGTGTGGTTTGTTGGATTTTATGGCATATCAACCGTTGTAGGTTATTTAACGCCAAATCCATCTTAAAGTAAATAATCAGTTCTATTTTAAACAATTCAGTTTAGCAATACTGCACAGTTTGATTGTCAAAAACATTTCTATTTCAAACTATTCAAGCTGTTATATATAACAATTCAGTTTAGTGTCAGTACGGTTTCATAAATGCAAAAAACAGTATAGTGAAAGAAGTACGGTTTAGTTCTATTTGACCCATAGATTGGACCCTTATCCGGGCCAGAGTGGATCTGGGAGCGATGGCAATGAAGGGGTACTCTGCATTCCCCAAAGCTCCATCAATGCTGGAGCCTCACCATCAGATTGTTTAGTGTCATAAGCAGGACACTCTTTGGTGGGGGTCTTACCCCTCAGCAGAGAACCAGTCGGTGTATTCTACAGCACCAGCCGACTGGCCAATGTGCCTGTGTATGTATGTGTGTGCCGTCCATAGGTTTGTGAGATAACACTTTGAAATATACTTTGTTATATGAATAGAAAAGACTGAGCAATTTTTTTTCATATGCATTTAAAAATGGCCTTATCAGAAATTCTGATTCAAACATTTTTTTGACATACACTAGCAAATATTGGTATGACTTTATTGACCGTAGTCTTTAATCACCTTTTTATTAATCAAATGCATACACAATTTATATATATATATATATATATATATATATATATATATATATATATAATTGTCGTAGTCATGTGTTTATGTTTGCGTTTAAGATCATTGATTTTTTCGTTATTATAAGATAATTCTATTCGGGTCTTTATCGCAAGAGCTTTCTCTATGTACTGAATGGATTAACATTCTTTTTTATCAGATATATTATCCGGTCAGTAGGGGTGGTGTCCTCGTGGTGTAATGGTTGGAGTGATGGACTTCGGAATCGTAATAAGCGAGGTCGAATTCTAGTTGCTCTATTGCATTCACTTTAGGACAAATACCCTCGAGAAAGGTATGGTCTCCTTTATCTTCCTCGCTATGGTTTAAATAGTATCAGTACGGTTTATCTAGAAGATGGCTTTGACATTGATACGCCATTAAATCGAGAAACCAACCAACCGGTCATTAGGGACAACCTTCTTAAAAGTACTGAATGACCTTACATTCTCATTTCTCAGATATATTATCCTATCAATAGGAACAACCCTCTTGATATTACAGACAAAAAATTGACAGAAAGAAACCTTAAGGAAGGGGTACTCCAAATTTCCGGAAGGAGAGGTTAATCATCAGATTCATTTTCGTATCATACCTGAGACACATTTTTTGTGGGCGTCTTACACTTTGGCTTGAAATATAAATAGGGTGTCTTGTGGATGCTATTTAATTTACCAGTCAACAACTATGCCTCCTCTCGTAAAGACTTACGATCTGCACACACGTGTACACATCAGTTTGTTCCTGAAAGGATACTTATCTTGGGGGCATTAAACCGAAGTATTCCTGGAAAGCATCCAACCGCATATAATGATATAAAAGTCGAAGGTTTCTCAGCCGTCTTCTAAATTTCCCTTTTGGGACCTGAAACTTATGTTTTAGCATACCATCCTTTCTGTTAAATGTGCAAATTTCGAGATCTTGTGCCCTGGAAGGGACAGATTTGGTAAATTTATTCTTGCGTTAAGAAAATGTATCATAAAATATGTTACAAGAATCAATTCATTTAAGATATTCACAATAATCTACCATGAAAGTCTGTAACACACGGCCGAAAACTACTTTTAATGGCACGCAGCAGAACAATTTTCGTGTTTAGTATTTTCCAAAATCTTGGGAATTTCTTCCTCAACAATGACCTTATTATTTCTTGTTTTTACCCATAGAAAAGTAAAATGGATTTTGATATTCTAGTTGCTTTCAATTGACGAACAAAAGCTAAGAAGTAAAAATAATACAATTTTATACACATTTAAAAAAAAACCATTGTGATTAAGAATGTTGCAGGTGTCTATATCAGATTGTTTCAAAGACATTTTTTCACCAAAGAGAACAAGAATGAGGGGAATATTTGACAATTCCTATTGGCGTAGAGGGCGTACTTGAGAGGATAGACGACTAACACGCACATTAGAATTAGAGGAAACATTTTTCCCGCCTTTTACCTGTTGAGACCAGTCAGGACGGAGGTTGCTACATAATAATAGAGTGAGTAGTATTTGTCACTGTGACCACATGTCTGACTTTTTCCTTTGCTATGCATTTACCATTATCCTTAATTTCATCTTTCTCTGCTACAACTTTTTTTTCAAGAGAGAGCATCGCAATCCCCTATGACCATAGTGAGGTACGTCAGATAAATGACACTCGCTCCACTATCAATAGCATACAAGCTAATGGTGATCCACTAGTTATAATCGTACATGAAAGAGGAAGCGATCAAGTTTCAAATACTGGATGAGGAAATTTGTTTTTAAAATAATGCTAATGCCCTGGTGGAGTGTATGTTTCTTGATAAAAAAAAGTTTTGGGGTAAATAGTAGGTGAGGCTGTGTTATTCCCTCTCGATATGTCAACCAATATAGGCAAAAGAAATTTCTGAATTCAAATAATTTAAAGTCCGCTTAAAAATTGACTTCCTGGCGGATTCTGCTGGTGACGGAAAGTTTTGTTAAATACATACGTACACAGTAGATAAGCAACAATTGGACCGAGGAAAACAAGCAACAATTGGACCGTGGAAAACAAGCAACAAGTGGACAGCGCAAAACAAGCAACAATTGTGCCGTGGAAAACAAGCTACGATTGGACCGTGAAAAACCAGCAACAATCTGACTGTGGAAAACAAACAACAATCTGACCGTGGAAAACAAGCAACAATCTGACCGTGGAAAACAAGCGGCAATACAACATTGGAACGCAATCAACAATCTGACCGTGGAAAACAAGAATAAGTGGACCGTGGAAAACAAGCAACAACCTGACCGTGGAAAACAAGCAGCAACTGGACCGAGGAAAAGAAGTCACAATCTGACTGTGGAAAGTAAGCAACAATCTGACCGCGGAAAACAAGCAACAATCTGACGGCGGAAAACAAGAACAAACCTGATCGTGGAAAACAAGCCGCAACTGGACCGAGGAAAAGAAGCAACAATCTGACCGTGGAAAGCAAGCAACAATCTGACCGTGGAAAACAAGCAACAAAATGACCGAGGAAAACAAGCAACAATTGGACCGTGGAAAACAAAAATATTGAATAACTTAACATTTTTTGCACCTCTTCAAAGAGATTCTTTTTTCTTTTGCCGATTGATTTTTCTTTTTAATATAGTCAGAGGCATACAATAAACAGCCTTTTCCCTTTAACAATAACACCTGCCATGTTTTGAATGAAGTTGTCTTCAACAAAATGGCTACAATAGAAAAAATGAATTGCCTGAATCTTTGAAAATGAAAAAGCGACTGAAAAAAATAATTAAGAATAGATGAAGTAAAAAAATATTTCAAAAACAAATGAAAAAACTCTCTGAAACACTTACACCTTACCTAAATCACATAAGAATAACAAATAATAGATGTTTTTCTTTTAAACTTTTCGACTGAATTGCAGCTGGGTTATTTTTTTGTTTGGTTTTTCTTATTTTTGGTTTTTAGTTTCAGTGAAATAATATTGATATAAGTTACTGATCTTTATTTCCATGAAGTATTGAAAATTTCGCCTAGATTCTTATTATTCTCTGTATGTCTCCATTGGGTTTTCTGCTTGCTTGAATAAATCATTGGTTCTGGAATCCATGGAAAAGTTTTATGAATACTATTCTACATCTGTTAGTACATGTTTCATTTTTTTTGGTTGTAAATTAGACTGACACAAGGACTAAATCTTAAAAATTGAAATTCCAAGAAATCTCTCGAAATCATAAGAAATATTTTAGTACCAAAGTTTCTTTCAACTTGGCTAACTGCGTTTCTTTGACAAGTTCACCTACCTAGGGAGCAGTGTTTCATCAATTTAAACCTTTTTTTTTTAAATATGTTATTCAGAGAATACGTTGACACTGCATTGTAACACACACACACACACACACACACACACACACACACACACACACACACACACATATATATATATATATATATATATATATATATATATATATATATATATATGAACAGAAACAAACAATAACATCTTTCTTAAATCGGTAAGGCGTGATAAAAGCTAAAACAATAGTCACAGACCATTAGTACGATGTATACCTGTATTACATTAAGAACTTTCATGAATTTTTCATGCCAATTTCTTGTTTGCAGGTGTTTTATAAATATAAACACATATACACGCCTCCACACACACACACACACACACGCACACACACACACACACACGCATATATATATATATATATATATATATATATATATATAGTGAAATAAACAAATCGTTATAAAACATTTTTTTTAAATAATAAAGTTACTCAAATACTCGTCACAATAGACATCTCTCTCATTCTAGCACGCTGTCTTAAACTCTCTCTTTCTCAAACTCTCTCTGACCCTCTGTTTATATATATATATATATATATATATATATATATATATATAGTATCATTCGGTCCAGTTAAACCAGAGTTGGGAGTAATTCCTTCAGGACAAGAAAATCCTTCAAGAACTGAACATTTAAATTTTTCTGGTAGAGAGCTCAATGTCATTAATTTTACAGAGCAATACTTTCTTTAAAGAAAAAACCAAAGACCGATTATTTTAGGATTATAAATTTATTTCCTTCCTATTTTTCGTTTCTGGTGTGAACCAAAAACACGAAGAAAAATATAACAGGACTTCTTCAGATCTAATGGATAAATAAAACAGAATAGACACAGGGGTGGGGAGGAAGAGATTTAAAGAGTTACCTTCTCGTTTTATTGAATTTCCGTTTTTTTTTTGTTTACCTCTGAAGGATTTTCTTATCCTGAAAGAATTACTCCCAACTCTGGTTTAACTGGACCGAATAATACCCCACTCTCTCTCTATATATATATAAATATATATTGTCATCCACAGACAGACTGCTTCGTTCTATCAGAACTCTCCAGTGTGGCTAGACTCGCAGGACGCTCGAAGCCGGGATCGAAACCCGTATAACTTTACGTTAGACTAAGTTTCAGACCTCTCGGCCACCAAGCGGACCACGTTGGCTAAGGGAATTTTTAAGGTATTGATTTAGCAACAGCAAATATATACAAACATTATGAAGTCATTAGGTTTGTATTGGGCAAGCTGTCCATGATGACCTATATGATTCGCCTTACTGAGATAAAGGATTATTTTTAAACATTTCAAAGTTATTTCAATTAAATCAATTACATGAACGGTTACAAAATATATGTTCCGCTTGATTGCAAAGTAGACACTATCATAATCCCTTTTTCTCATTGGAATGATAATTGCATTATTCAGTAAAGACTTATTAATATCTATTGATTTATTGATTTTAACGCCGTGTCAAACATTTTGTTTTCTTTCCCCGCTGAAACGTAACACATTTACATTCTTATTGCCCAATAAGCTGGGGCTGTAGAAAACACCGACTGCTTCTCTGCAGAGGGTTAAGACCCCCACCCTCATGTAAAGTGTCATGGAGATGACACTAGACAATTTCGTGGTTAGGTTCCAGTTATGATCGAACTTTGGAAAATGCAGAATATCCCTTCAGTGGAATTGCCCCCTGGTCAACTCTGGCCCGGAATATTAGCATCGGATAAGGTCCAATCTATGGGTCAAATAAAACTAAAGTGTACTTTTGCTAAAGTGAATTACTTGTAATTATTTGAAATAGAACTGTTTTTGTATGCTGAATGGAATTGTTTGAAATAGAACCATTTATTTATTTAAAAATGGATTTGGCTTTAAAAAAATCTACAAACAAACTAACATTTTTCTCACGTAATTGTTTCTTCCACACGATTAAATGATATCAAGTATTCCAATCAAATAGTTTGTATATCAACAATCAAATAATTTGTGAACAGATCTATTTGAATGGTAGATGAGATCCGAGCAGGCTTTACCATCATCACCATCATCATCTCGCGTTATCAGCATGGTTCCAAAGTAAAAGTACGATCACCAGATGGAGACACAGAATACTTCGACATTGTAGCAGGAGTACTACAATGGGACACGCTGGCTCCGTACCTCTTTATCATTTGTCTAGGCTACGTACTTAGAACATCGATTGAAAAAATCAGAGAGAACGGCTTCGAGCTAACAAAGAAAAGAAGCAGAAGGTACCCCGCAAAAACAATTACCGACGCCGACAACCCCGATGACATAGCGATACTGGCAAATACACCCGACCAAGCCGAAACCCAACTGCATAGTTTGGAACGAGCAGCCGCAAGCATAGGCCTCAATGTTAATGCACACAAAACGGAATATATGTGCTATAATCAAACGGGGGACATCTCCACTCTAGACGGAACCCCTCTTAAACTAGTAGACAAATTCACTCACCTAGGAAGCAGCGTCGCATCAACCGAAAAGGACATCAACACGAGGTTAACAAAAGCATGGACAGCTATCAATAGGCTATCGATTATATGGAAATCAGACCTAACCGATAAAATGAAACGCAGTTTCTTCCAGGCAGCGGTCACATCGATACTGCTATATGGATGCACTACATGGACTCTAACAAAACGGCTGGAGAAGAAGCTACACGGCAATTACACAAGAATGCTGCGAGCAATCTTGAACAAGTCCTGGCGGCAACACCTCACAAGATACCAACTGTACGGCCACCTGCCTCCTATCACGAAAACTATTCAAGTTAGACGAACCAGACATGCAGGACACTGCTGGAGAATCAGGGACGAACTCATAAGTGACGTATTCTTATGGACCCCCACACATGGCCGTGGAAAAGCAGGACGACCAACACGAACATGCATTCAGCAACTATGCGAGGATACAGGATGTTGTCCTGAAGACATGACTGACGCGATGAACGATAAGGAAAAGTGGCGATAGAAGGTCAGGGATATCCCTGCTACCAGCACGGCATGATGATGATGATGATGATTCATGGACCTCTTTCGCCACGCCTCCCTATTGTCAAATGCTTTAAGAAGATCCTCAGGGTTACATCCTGTATCGGCACAGAGGTACTATATGAAGGTTCGAGCTGGTCACCCTTGCCTTTGCTCGTCCATAGTAAGGAGTCCACATGAGTACTTCACTTATGAGCTCGTCCCTACTTCTCCAGCAGTGTCCCGCGTGTCTGTTTCGTCTAATTTTGATAGTTCTCATTATGGGTGGTAGGTGGCCGTGTAGCTATTGCTTAGTCGGATGCTGTCTCCAGAACTTGTTCAATATCGCTCGCAGCATTCTTGTGTAATTGCCGTCAACCTTTTCTCCGCCCGTTTAGTTAGCGTCCATGTGGTGCATCCATAGAGCAGTATCGACACGATTGCTGCTTGGAAGAAACTGCACTTCCTTTTATCGATAAGGTCCAACTTCCATATGACTGAGAGTCTCTCTATAGCTACCCATGCCTTTGCTAGTCTCGTGTTAATGCCAGTCTCGATTGATGAAACACTGCTCCCTAGGTAGGTGAACTTATAAACTAGTTTCAGAGTGCTACCGTTTAACGTGGATATGTCACCTGTTTGATTAAAGCTCATAAATTCCGTCTTGTGTGCATTGACATGGAGGCCGATGCCTGCAGTGCCTCGTTCCAGACGATGTAGCTGGGTTTCAGCTTGGGCGGGTGCATTTGCTGGGCCGTCTGGCATTCGTGCCGGATGGGTGCTCGAAACCAAGAGCAGACTCGGGGCCGAATAGGCCCCCAGCTTCGGCTGGGCAACCTTCGGGTGGGCGAGCTGCACTTTTGTCCCCTTTGTACGGCTCTAGACCAAGCGTCTAGTTTAAGCCGTAAACTGGCATACGTGCCCGGACCCACATTTGGGTTCGTGAAACTGCTTGCCTCATCAGGCTCACATTGCACTAAGTGAGCCGATGAGCAGCACAGACAAGCAGGGTTCGAGTCTCGGCTCCTTCCCGACCTTCCCCTCCCCTTTATCCCCACTTTAATTGGCCTTCGGGCTTTTGACCTTGTGTCAAGTCGTGTCTGGTGGGAGGCAGCGACAAATACAGGGTGCATTTGCCAGAAGTGCTATATCATCGGCGTAGTCGGCGTCGGTAATTGTTTTTGCAGGATATATTGTAGAAGATCAGTCATCATCATCATCATCATGTCGTGCTAGTAGCACGGATATCCCTGACCCTCTCTCACCACTTTTCCCTATCGTTCATCGCTTCAGGCAGGTCTTCTGGACAACATCCCGTATCCTCACATAGTTGCTGAATGTTTAGAAATAGCTAAATAAAGATTTGGTTGGTTGGTTTGTTGGTTGGGTTTTATGGCATATCAACCTTTGTAGGTTATTTAATGCCAAATTCTGTTTGTATCAATATACGTTCAAACTAGGATTTTTAAACGAATAATTACTGGGTAAATCTTTTGATAAGCAGGATTTCATTTGTTTGCAACTCCCTCCAGCTATGGGTAAATAGTAGGGCAGACTAGGTTCTTCAGCCTTGGTGAGGCAACTAGTCTAGGAGAAGGAAAACTCTGAATTCAAACCTGTTAAACTCCGCTTAAAAATTGACCTTGTGTCATATCCTGCCAGGGCGGAGGGATTGGGTAAATATGATATTTTTGGTACAACCCAGTCTCTCGTAAGAAGGACAGAACCTCATCTATTTTGACATTCTCGAATAGATCGATTAAATTACTCACTACACAAAAGTGAAAATAAGCACTACAATAAATACATAGATAATAACAGATGAATGATAATATCATTATATAATAAAATGATAATAAAATAATATAATAATACAATAAAATATAATAATAAAATAATAAAATGAATGAATGCGTAAAATCACCTGAGGTTGTGATGTGGCCAAAATCAATAAATCAATCAGTCACTCAAAGATTAGAATCGGTCACCTTTGATCTAACTCAATCAGTGATATAAAGCTTCTGTGTACTAAATGCCCTTGGGAAAAGCATTCACCTGCTTTCAACTCTGCGTGCCCTCTCGGCTGGGGCTGGAGAATACACTGACTGCCTTTTGCCGAGGAGTAAGTCCCCCATAAAGAATGTCCTGGTATGACCAAAACTATCTGATGGTAAGGCTCCAGTCCAAAGATTTGAGGAATGTAGAGTCCTCCTTAAATGATAGTATCCGATAGGGTCCCATCAATGGGTAAAATAGAACAGTTTAACCGTTGTAAATTTAATTGTTAGTGTTAAATAGCAATATATGGAAACATCTAACTGGGTGAAAAAATGATCTTGAATAGAATCATTATTGTTAATTAGCATTACTTGAAACCAATTATCTGTGAGAGAAAAAAAACTGAAATATTATAATTGTATAGGAAAAATTGGAGTCATTTTACTATGTAAATAAATTAATATTATTGAATAAAATAATTGGTGTTTGATAGCAGTACTTGAAACCACTGAAAGGAGAGCAAACAAATGACCTCTAGCAGGTTTAAAAATTATCTACCAACTATGCATTTACAAATTAGCTATCTATCAATCTCTCTCTCTCCCTCTCTCTCTCTCTCTCTATATATATATATATATATGTGTGTGTGTGTGTGTGTACGCACGCGCGTATGTGTGTGTGTGTGTATGGATTTCGCATTAAATAACTTACAAGGGTTGATATGCCATAAAACCTGTCCAATCCAAATAAACCCAGCCCAGAGGACACATCAGGCAGTTCGAGTTAATTTAAACATTCTATTTATTTTTATTTTGAGAAATTCTATTATAAAAATCCCTTTAAATTGCGTTGGAAAACCAAATGAATCTGATTCAATACGAAATATTTTGGTATCTATGAATCAGAGTTACACATTATTTGGTCTCTTTAATAGAGAGTCTTTGCAATCATAATATTATTTGTTTATTTTTCCTATACAAACACAATTGATTTCGTTACCCTAAATATAAATTTATTGTCTCATACAAATAGCATTCCATTAATTTATATTTTTGAATTCTACAAGACGAAAGTGAAGCCTCCTTTTTATTTCCACGGGTCCTTCAATGATTGCAGGGTTCAAATTAATACAACTGGATAGAACAGGTTTTCAACTAGTTTTCACATATCTACATTGAATTGTATGTGCTTAATATGTTACATTTTTTTTACTTTAATGAATAAAAAAGAATCGTCGAAGATAATGCTTCTTATTTTCTAATCTTATTCCGTGATTTTTAAGACAGATATTAGGGTTATAACTATTGAGATTAAATCTTCATGCCAATAATCATATATTGAACTACAGTCTTGTAAAATATAACACAGTAAGCAGGTTTTAGAATCCGATGACTTTATATTCTGATCAGAGGTAAGAGTCCCTGAAGAATGAGGAGTCTTAAGACAGAGACGAAACTGCAGCAGCAGGTGGGGTTCTGTTTCTTGAGTACTGAGTAGTGTCGAGTAGCGTTTCATTATCATGACTTCAATGTTTATTCTAGCCCGGAGTGGCAGTATTTCTTAGAGTCCCATCTATGGACAAAGTAGACTTCTTTAAGAATAATTTGTATTCGATAAGACCGAGAAGCTAACCCCCACCAAAAAAAAAACAACGTAAACAATGTAAACATGAAAGTACAATAAACGAGTTTCCTTTGTTTTCCGATATGATAAAACCCTAGATGGGTTTATATTCCATTAAAATCAATCAATCACCCTGATTTTGTCAGTATAATTTTCCTGGACATACTGGGCCGTCTATACTAGTTTTTCTGCTTCTACGTCAGCTGCTCTTTTAAGCAAATTGTTTATGTGAAAAAAGTTTGCTTTTTTTTAATGGTCAATCAACCATCTTGGTTTTTTAATTGCAAGGCCACCTTTCAATAAAAAACACTTGTGATATCATATAACCTATTGCTTGAATTATGTAGGGATCAATACTTTTCTCAAAGGTATTATAATCTATTCAGCTTGGGGCTGTAAAATGCACCGACTGCATCTCTGCAAAGGGTTAAGACTCCCCCAAATTATATCCGGGATGTAACGCTAAACAATCTGATGGTGAAGCTCTAGTAATGTTGGAGCTTAGGAGAATACGGAGCACTCTTCATTGCCATTGCTCCCAGGTCCACCCCAGCCTGAAGTGGTAGCACCTGATTAGATTCTATCAATGTGTCAAATAGAACTGTTTGACATATAAACTGTTTGCAAATACATGATTTATGCTAAACGGAATTGTTTGAAACAAAGGATTTATAGTAAATAGAATTATTCGTATAAGATAGAAATACTTGAAAACATTCAACAGCGTGCCAAAAAATGAGCTCAGGCTCATTTAAAAGTGTCATCAACAAATTGTGTTTAAAAATCATATATATTTAATAAATATGTATAAAAAGGATTTCGCAGCAAATAACTGTTAGGGATCCGACATTACGAAAACTATTAAAGTTATTCCCCTTGACGCACAGAAAGGGAGTTGTCTTCCGTGGACAGAGCATAGTGGAATTTATAGAGGCCGGAAAACGAAGACACGTAAGGGACAAAGAGCAGTTTTGAAAATCGGCCATGACACATGGACGTACATTTGACAGGTGTACAAAAAGTGAAATCATATTCTTTTCCTGTTACATAGACTCATGTCTCATCCTATGGTTAAATTAATCTGATTGTTTTTTGGCGTTTTTTTTGCACATTAAGAGTCCATTCTTTTCTGTTTTGTTAACATAGTTTCTTTTTTCGTAAAAAAGTAACAGTTAACCATAAAGGTTGATATGCCATAAAAACAAAATCTAAACTCAGCGAACCAATGGTATTAGTCTAAAAGAACACATGAGAGAGCGACTGGAGTTTGAACTCCTTTACTACCATATCATAATCGAACACATTAGCTATTATACTACGGTGGCTGCCTCCGATAATATCTAGGGGTTGATTAGTTAGTTGATTGTTTTGTTTTACGGCGTATCAACATTTTTTGGGTCATTTAACGCCAAATTAAATCAATTTGATATATGTCTCAAAACAATTCATTATAGCAAATTTACAGTTTTGCTGAAACAATTAACTGTAAAAACACTTCTATTACAAACATTTCAATTTAACATACTTTCATTTTTTTTTTTTGTTTTCACTCACTTAAGTATGAAAACAGTTTATTTCAAACATTTCAGTTTAACATAATTTCAGTTTTTTGTTTGCAAACAGTTAAATGTAAAAACAGTTCATTTAAAATAATTCAGTTTAGCGTAATTACAGTTCAATTCTATCTTATCCATATATAGGAACCTATCAAGTGCTACAACTCCAGGCCAGAATGGACCTGGGAATAATAGCACAGAAGGGGCACTCCGCATTCCCCAAATTACCAGCATTACTGGAACTTCACCATAAGATTGTTTAATGTCATATGCAGGACTCTCGTTCGGGGATTATTACCCCTCTAAATAGATGCAGTCGGTGTATTCTACAACCCCAGCAGACTGGACAATATCTAGGGGCTTTGATGAAAAATAAGTCCTATATTATTAGACAAAAGTACTAATAGATGTACAAATAGTAGAGAAAGGGGAATATGGTTAGATTTTTTGTATAATAGCATATATACGTTCGTGAGTTATCTCATATTAAAACTATCTTCATAGAAGAACAGTAATTTTGCTATTTGACCCATTACTTAAAGAAATTATGGTATAGAAATTTAGTAGTAGAAGTTGGAGGAGCGCAAGAAAAAAGCAGATGGATTCATTGTCTTTATCATCAATGGCGTTGACAACACTGGTTTCCCTGACTCTGTCTCTCCCTCTCTGTGTTATATAACATATGACGTGGATTTTCGGTTCGTTCCTAGTGACCCCGTGTGTTTTGACAAGCTGTCACGCTGTAAGGAGTTATCAGAGATATGACAGCACATCAGGGCATTTGGGTACAACAGGTGTGCAACCGGAAGGAGACCATGTGATGAGAAGCACGCGGTCAGTTTTAGACAGAGGCAGAGAATCGGAGTTGAGCGTGGGACACGCAACCGATCAGAGGTGTCTCAGCTTGCAAGGGGGTTGCAAGCGTTCGCACCCCCAGGCTCCCGGAAGAAGATATGGGAAGAACAAGTCCTCTCTCTGAGTATATGTCTCTCTATCTATCTCTCAACTAACAACAAACAGTGGGCCTTTTTCGAGAATAAAATGAAAGATATATTTTTATAAAGAAGTGTGCTTCGTTCGTTCATTTAATTGCGTAAATCGTGGGTATGCAACATCTGCCTGCCTGTCTGTCTGTTTGTCTCACAGCCTATCTCTATCAACCCTCGCTCCGGACAAGTTTTCTAAGCTACATCTTGTGTCCATGCTGGACTGATGCAAATGAATCCTTACTGGTCAGCCAACGCTATCACGTCCCTGTTTTGGGGTTCATCGAAGAACGTCACTTATGATTTCATCTTTTCTTCTTCAGCAGTGTCGCACATGTATTCCTTGTCTTTTTTGTGTGGTTTTAGAGATAGGAGGTAAGTGGCCGTAAATCTGTTGTTTGGCGGAAATATTGCTTTCAGGTGTAAATCAAAATCGCTCGTAGCATTCGAGTTTAGTCCCCATCTATCTTCTCTCAAAGCGTTTTGCCAATGTCCACGTGGTGCATCCATGCAGTAGTAATCTCTTTTTTTTATCAGTTAGATAACTTTCATATAAACGATAACCGATTGATAGCAAGAAGCCATCTCCACTTTAAGTTGTAAGCCACTAAAATTTGTATATAAGTTCACACACTCCGGTGACAATATCTCATCTACTGAAAATGATGTTAATATACACAGACATAATTGTAGTAAACAATCTGGAGAAAATTCCTGTCACACCATGAAGAGAAATACATTTTTCTTTTATTAGTATCATTTCTTCGGATGACTGAAAAATCGAGAAACAAGGTGGCATGTATGCAGGATAAATTATAGGAATAATATGTACGTTTCATGCCTCTCAGTTATTTCTTCAATTTTTTGGCCAAGATTTGAGTAGAGTGTTCACAAATGGTCCTGGAGACCAGGGTTCAATCTCAGGTCGAGTCATACCGAAGACTGTAAAACGGTACATGATGTTGTCTTGCTTAACACTCAGCATTATTAGGTAAGGATCAAGGGTAAAGTGGAGCAATCCAAGAAATGGAGTAGCGCCCCTTCCACAAGACTTCGGTTTAGAAGCTATTAAAAAGACTGCCTTCGGGTCACTCTCGACTTAAGTCGACAACTTTACTACTTATATATACATATATATACATATATATATATAATTAAATGTTAATAGAGTGAAATATACACACACACACACACACATATATATATATATATATATATATATATATCCTATGGGCCCCCTCTCATGGACAAGCAAAGACAGGATGGTCAGCTATAACCTATATACGGCAGCTCTGCGTCGGTACAGGATATAGCCTTGCAGACCTCCCGGGAGCGATGGACGCTAGAGACGGGTCACGGGAGTGAGTCAGGGAGATCTGTGCAACATGAAGATGATGATGCGTGTGATATATATATATATATATATATATATATATATATATATGAAATAAATGCCCAGTCAAATTGACAGTCTATGAGAGGATACATTTAATTCTCGAGGAGTACTAGATGTATAACTATTAATATATAAACATAAGAAATATCATCCAGAGCAATTATATATGTAATATAACTGGAAGAAAAACCGTTATTTTGTTATTATAAATATATTTTAGCATGTTACTAAGGCAGCCGGCCTCATCAGAGAGTGGTAACAAAAAGGATAGGGAAATACAGAAACATTACTTTTTAAAGAAAGCTTTTCAGACGAAGGGGAAGATAAAAAGGAACCGGGTTAGATATTGTCACCAAATCAATTTCTTGAATTCATCTTGGCGTATTTTTTCTTTAATACTTTTTTAAAATCTTTTTAAACTTCTTTTATTTTTTATCAACGGGTTCTTTGTTTAGCTGTCAGTAATATTTTACCCGTTTAACTTTTTTCTATTTTAAGAAAATCTCAATCTATATTTTCTTTTCTTTATGTATATATTATTAAGGAGAAAAGTAGGTTATGTTATTGCTAATTCCAAACATTTTCTTTTATCAAAAATAATGTTTTGGGGGTTATTTATAATTTTTAGATCATGTTTAAAGTTTTTTTTTAGTTAATTGATGTATTGCTACTTTAATATTAAACTCTGACTATTACAATTTAATTAGTATTCTGAACACTGCTGGAGGAGCAGAGACGAGCTCATAAGTGATGTACTCCTATGGACCCCGACTTATGGCCGAGCAAAAGCAGGACGACCAGCTGGAACATACATACAGCAGCTTTGTGAAGATACGGGATATAGTCCAGAAGAACTGCCGGAGGCGATGAACGATAGGGAAAAGTGGCGAGAGAGGGCCAGGGATATCAGTGAGGTCTCACGAGATGATGATGATGATGATGATGATTTATTGGCCTATTATAATTAACAAACTAGAGACCATGCTCTTAAGCTAATTTGATTTATATTCTATATATCACTCTTTTGAGGTTTTTTTCATACCAAGGATGGTTTTTCGCTCAAGTTGTGTGACACCAATTCTCTCCAAGTCTCCAGGGCTCTTCTTAGTATTCTGGCCGATCTCAACAAGGATGTAGTTTGGATAGTCCCGACTCGTCCTCTTATTTCCAACTCCCGTAGTTTCTGTATCAATAACTTCCATATAAACGATAACCAATCGATAGCAAGATGCCATCCCCTCTGTAAGTAGTAGGCATCTAAAATCACGTCTTGATAACGATCTGCTGTTTAAATACACAATATTATATTATATATATATATATATATATATATATATATAGTGTCGCCAACGGCTGTTAACCCAGTCTTTCACACACTTTCTCTCTCTCTCTCTCTCTCTATATATATATATATATATATATATATATATATATATATTAGGCGTAGAACAACACAGACTTCTTGAAGTCATCTGAAAAACCTTTTAAGTGTACATAGCCCGTTACCTATAAAATTCAGAGACTTATGCCTTTGTTTGTGTTTCATTGGCTGGGCGTTTTATTCTTGAGCCGAAATTAAATAGTCAGTGAGTAATTGTATGTAAAAGTATCAAAAGTTTATTTTTCGACTGCCAGGCAATTTAATTACTTTCTCTACAAATGTACTCAATTGTTCTCTCTGAACTGGGAAATAAATATAAGCACATAACGGAACTTTAAAGACAACCTCGTCCGTTTAGTCTATGATATAAACAGTAATAATAGCAAATAATTACGCTGAGAAATCGATTTCTGAGTGTGAATATTCAGGTGTGGGGATGGCCAGGCCTGATCAGTTGTACGGGAATAGTTTTAAATTGAATGGATTTAATTTTAAACACCCTTCGTTATCAAATATATCTTTCAAATAAATTAGAAGCCATACAGTGAATCTTTTAACTTGGTTGGATTGCTGTTGTTTACTTCTATCACTCTCAAATTAGTAAGTATGGAAACAAATAAGAGCCAGTATCACCAACTTAAACAGAAAAGCCAAAACTGAAATGCACGATGTTGCTTTGAAAAGTAACACTGCCTATGTATTGCCACGGAGAATACAAAAAATAGTAGCCCAGTAGCAATCTTTAATAATGGCATCTGAAAAAACATGATAACATTTGATGAGTTTAGTCATGTTAGTACAGAAGCCCCAAACTGTTTTTCTCTGGCACGCAGTAGAAGAGATTTCGTGATTAATATTTTCCAAAGCCCTATGTAATTTGGTCCTCACCCCTGACGTTTTTCACCCCAAGGAAAGGTAAAATGTACTACTATATTTCAGTCGGTTTTACATCAAAATCAACTAGAAATGATTCGATTTTATATACATTAAAAAGCATTTTTAATAAAAACGTTATAGGAATCTTATTGGATTGTTTCAAAGGCCTTCTGCGGTGTAGAGATGAGTGAGATTTTACAAGATAAACGCAGATAATAGAATAGGACAATTTTGTTTTGTTTCATAATGTGAAAAGAGAGAAATTTGATAACATATAATGGTGTGAAGAGTGTACTTAAGACGATAGACAATTAACACGCAAAATAGAAAGTGAGAAAATGTTTTGTCAAATAGTACAAAAAGAAATAGATTTCTTTACTTTTATTGATATATATTTACTAACCCCTCTGCTCGGGCAGGATATGGAATAAGGTAATTTTTTTAAGCGGAGTTTAACAGGTTTCAATTCAGAGTTTTCCTTCTCTTAGACTAGTCACCTCACCAAGGCTGAAGAACCAGTCTGCCCTACTATTTACTCATAGCTGGAGGGAGAATAAGTGGATTCATACCTTTCCAGAGGGTATTAGTGCTATATGAAAGGCAGTCAGTCTCGTCAAGGATTTGAACTCATGTTACCGTGTCCATTTCCTACGATGATAACCATTACACCACGGACAACTCCATTACTTGTATTGATATGGAGAACGTGTATCTGAGAGGACAGGCAACTCACACAAAGAGAAAATGTTTAAAAAATGTTGATAGTTTTTGAAAAAATATAAAAATATCGGCTTTTTTAAAAAATGAGATAAAACTTTAGAATTTTTTCTCCATTCCAATAATATTGTTGTATAGCCTGATTCAACTATGCGTATACATATGTATGCGAAACAAAATCAACAATTATGACGAACGAACACACTTTAGAAAAATATACCTCTCATTTTATTCGAATGGGTTGCGAAAGGGTTGCGCACGGGTTATGTATGAAAGGTGATTTAGGGAGACTGGACAGACTGCAACCTATTGACCCCCAGTTCCTCTGTCTTTAGCAGCACTTCTTTCTCATTATGCTGGGCTGCTCAACCGGGGGTCCTGATGTTCCAGCCCTCACTGTGAGCTGGTTCTCACTGCCTCGAACTGCAACAAATAGACTCCAACTAACTCGAACTGCCTGTGGCACCGGGTTATATAACTGTTTGTCATCCACCTGTTTCTCGTGGACGTTACATTTGCACCCAATTCAACCCATCCACAGTCAACGTTATACCCTGATATCTTCGACCGGATGCACCTGTTATTTACACAGGTGCATCTCTTATCTGACAGCTCGGCCAAGGGTCAATATGCAACAATATCTATGGTACATTTTATTGCAATTTATCCCTTAAATTTTATTCAATGTAAAGAAACAGACTTTGTTTCAATTTACATATTCCATTTACAAACATAAATATATTCATTTTAATGAAGCTATGTAACATAACACTGTAAGTCCTCGTTATAACGAGAACGAGAGGCTAATTTCTGGAGCTAGAGAAGGAAAAAATAAGTGAATGACTACGATAATAAGAAATTACAAGAAAAAACCACAGGTCCTAAATCTTCTGTGTCAGTGTAGAACCAGCGGAAACGCATATGTTTTGTCCGGTGCAGGAAGTGAGTTGGAAGCTGGACGTGATGAGGTAAAGAAAGAGAGTTGAAGACAAGACACGGCAGTTAAGATAGACCCTCGCGAGGAAACACGTGTGAGGATTAGAAGATTAAACGTCGAAGAAGATGTAAGGTCCGTGTCTGCTCTGCTTGTCTCCTCATCTCTTTTATTTTTTTTTTTTTTTGTCCTGTACATGCGGTCAATCCGCTTTCTTTCTCGCTTTCTTTTTCTTGACGGCGACTAAACAAGTATAACAGTGAATGAACTTTTTGTGTCAGTGAACTAAGAAATAGTTTCGCGTGTTCGTCAACTTTTCCTACGGCGGGTTACCACAGGGTTTGACTACTACTTAAGATGTATACACGCATAAATGCGTTCGGGCATGTGGTTGTATAAGCGTAACATTTGGTGTGCAACGATATACTGTCTTATTTGGTGCAGTAAAATTACAGCGTTTATTTGGTACCGTTATGGTACAGCTGAACAAAGAGAAGCCTAACAGCTGTATTACAGATTAGCATTATGACTTGTGGAAATCACGCTTCTCATAATCTCACTTTTGACTCACTATGTCTCTTTCCGAAGACGTAATATCTCTTTTTAATCCTTGACTTTGTGATCCAGGGATTATTGACAGACTATTTAAACTTATCAACTTTGTTCGACAAATCTTACCTGGACAGCTTTAAAAACTCAGCACAATTAAGACAAGCACTATCTCAAATAGAATCCATATTGTAAGCATTCCAATCTAAACTCCATATCTGCCTCACGCAAAATTACGTTGAATTATTGTTGGAAATGGTATCCATGGTGCCAATATAAGTGGTTTGGACTTCTGCTTATTGAAATTTATTCAGCTCACATGTAAAAGTTCTGGACGCATAAATTGGTATATCTTTTGTATGTATTCACCAATATCTGAATGGGTATCTGTAAATGTGTTTTATTCTAATTAATAAATAACATTTGATGGTTTATATGGTAAAATCAATTTAATAACACTACTGCTTTAATATGGAGATTTAGTCAAATAGAATTAAGTGTCCTTCTGGATTCATACGTCAAGTAAACTTTTTAGATGCTTTTAGCCATTAGATTATGAAGTGTCGGTTACATCTGAAGAGGTTAAGTGAAAAGAGGATTTAACGCAAATATATAATACATAAATAATAAATACAGGGGAAAATTAAGAAATAAGAAGAGAAAGATATTCAGAGCAATATATATATACATATATATATATATATATATATATGTGTGTGTGTGTGTGTGTGTGTGTGTGTGTGTGTGTGGACGTTTATAGAATTTATAGTACTATGTCAGCATACGCATGCATAGGAAGATTCCTTAAATTAAAAAGGGCTTAACTGCTCGAAAAAGTAACAGTCTAACTCCTGAGTTTCTTCTAGGACACATCATTAGTTAGAAGCATCCCAGAGACTTGCACAATGTGCCTCCATCACTCGCCCATGATTTTTCAACCCACTTTCCGTAGGAGGGCGTATCATAACTTCCCCTATGTCACACGTACGAAGTAGGAGAGTTTTTATTTGTCGTTTCTTCTGATTATTGTTAATTCAATATGATTAATATATATCATTGATTATTAACTGGGAAAATAATACGATGCGTATGTATGTATTAGTGTGTGTGTGTGTGAGAGAGAGAGAGAGAGAGAGAGAGAAAGAGAGAGAGTGTGTGTGTGCTTGTGTGTGTGTGCTTCTGTGTGCGTGAGAGAGAGAGAAAAAGAGATTGAGAGATATACAGTCATACAGACAGACAGCTAGAGAGAGAGAGAGAGAGAGACAGGTGAGCGGAGAGATTGAGAGATAGACAGACAGACAGGGAGGATCAGGGGGATCATACTTTTCCTGTGGGCATTTGTCCGAAAGTGAACATAATAGCGCGACTGGAGTTAGAACTTGCTTAACTACGATCCTGCAGTCTATCGCTTTAACCATTCATCATCATCATATCGTGCTGGCAGCACGGATATCCCTGACCCTCTCTCGCCACTCCTCCCTATCGTTCATCGCCCTAGGCAGGTCTTCAGGACAACAACCTGTATCCTCACATAGCTGCTGAATGTACGTTCGTGCTGGTCGTCCTGCTTTTCCACGGCCATGTGTGGGGGTCCATAAGAGTACATCACTTATGAGTTCGTCCCTGATTCTCCGGAAGTGTCCTGCATGTCTGGTTCGTCTAACTTGAATAGTTTTCGTAATAGGAGGCAGGTGGCCGTACAGTTGGTATCTTGTGGGGTGTTGCCGCCAGGACTGGTTCAAGATTGCCCGCAGCATTCTTGTGTAATTGCCGTCTAGCTTCTTCTCCAGCCGTTTTGTTAGAGTCCATGTAGTGCATCCATATAGCAGTATCGATGTGACCGCTGCCTGGAAGAAACTGCGTTTCATTTTATCTGTTAGGTCTGATTTCCATATAGTTGATAGCCTATTGATAGCTGTCCATGCTTTCGTTAACCTCGTTTCGATGTCCTTTTCGGTTGATTCGACGCTGCTTCCTAGGTACGTGAATTTGTCTACTAGTTTAAGAGGGGTTCCGTCTAGAGTGGAGATGTCCCCCGTTTGGTTATAGCACATATATTCCGTTTTGTGTGCATTAACATAGAGGCCTATGCTTGCTGCTGCTTGTTCCAAACTATGCAGAAGTGTTTCGGCTTGGTCTGGTGTATTTGCCAGTATCGCTATGTCATCGGCGTAGTCGGCGTCGGTAATTGTTGTTGCGGGGTATCTTCTGCTTCTTTTCTTCGTCAGTTCGAAGCCATTCTCTTTGATTTTGTCAATCGATGTTCTAAGTACGTAGTCTAGACAAATGATAAAGAGGTACGGAGCCAGCGTGTCCCCTTGTAGTACTCCTGCTACAATGTCGAAGTATTCTGTGTCTCCATCTGGTGATCGTACTTTTACTTTAGTGTTTCTATAGAGAATCGTTATTGCCGCTACGGTTTCTTTAGGTATGCCGTACGCTAGTAGGATTTGTTCCATCTTTCCTCTGTGAATGGAGTCGAAAGCCTTGGTAAAGTCGACAAATATTAATGTCGCTTGTAGGTTCTTTGCCCGTACACCTTCAAGGATTCTGCGGATGGTTAATATTTGTGAGGTCGTGGATCTATTTCTTCGGAAGCCATTTTGGTTTTTTCTAAGTATGTTGTCGATTTTGGGTTCTATTCGGTTTCGCAGTAGGGCATTGTAGATTTTGGCAGCTATGGATGTAAGTGTTATGCCTCGGTAGTTTTTGGGTAATCCGAGGTCCCCCTTTTTAGGGAAGGGGAGAATGCATCCCTTCGTCCATCTATCTATCGGATTTTGATTTTATACTGCGTTGCAGTGTCGGAGCAGTATGTCGTCGAATTGTCTGGTCTTCCATACTTCCGGGGGAATTTCGTCCAGTCCTGCAGCTTTCCTATTTTTAATTTTTCTGAGAACCGAGTCGAGTTCTTCTTGTGTGAACGGTCCAAGTTTAATGTCTAATTGTTTGCTAATTATTCTGGTGATTGGTTCATGCGTTATTTTTGGTGGGTTTCCAAGTAAGTTTTCGAAGTGCTGTTTCCACAGTTTTATTCTTTCTAACCATTACACCAGGAGAACACCTTCCCGATGAATCTTTGGGACGATGTGTGAGAATGATAAGAAAGGACAGAGTAGGTATTTGAGAGAGAGTAAAATAGAGCGAAAGAGAAAGAGAGACAGAGAGAGAGAGAGAGAGAGAGTGTGTGTGTGTGTGTGTGTGTGTGTGTGTGTGTGTGTGTGTGTGTGTGTGTGTGTGTGAGAGGGTTTATGAACCAGAATGGGAACTACGTTGAAAAAATTAACCTCATTTGGTCACAATCATGAGAGTATCTTGGTAAGGATCGGGGCTTTTCAGCTGACATTCGTAAGTACCTTACTTTTCTAGGTAAATATACTGATCTTGGGATAAGGAACACGTGAAACTCAAGATTCATGACAACAAGAATATTTCTAAAATTGATCAACATAATACAACAGGGAGAAAAAAAAAGCCAGTTAATAAAAAATTCAAATAAAAAATAGAAAATGAAAAAATAAGATTGAGATTTAATAAACAGAAAGAGATACACAGTTTCAATCCTATTTTTCTAATAACATTTTCTTTTCAAATATTTCATTTCTAGTGCAAAATATTTGAATTAGCTAAACACGTGAGAAAAATCATTTCATGCGTCAAGTTATTTAGCAGGCTATTCGGGAGATAGATAGATAGATATATAGATATCCGGCCAATTATCAGGCTAACCTAGTGGTCAGGAGCCGCAGAGCAACCCTACTGCAATTCTACAGTGAGATAAGAAACTCCAACGACCCAACGATTTTCCTGGATATGACACAAAAAGGATATGGTCACTCTGGCCCGGAGTGGTATTTCTGTTAGAGTCTTTTTTATGGGCCATATAATCATTTAATCACTTTCTATATCTGAAACCATTTATCGTCTGCTAACAAATGATTTAATTGAATAGTTATCTTTGTATTGCAATACTAGTAACCATTTAACAGTGTACAAATAAGACCATTAATGCTTCATGTTAATACTTGGAACCATTCAACTTTGTGTTGATACGACTGTTCATGTTAGATAGCAACAGGTAAACCTATTTGGTTTTATGCAAAAATGAATTCTTACCTGCAAACTTACTTTATTAAAGTTAAATATTTATTACATATGCATAAACATGATTTACCATGAACTAATCTATAAAGTTGATTGGCCGTAAAAAACAACAACGCAACTAAGTAAAAATTACGCACATGCTTCGTCGAACTACATATATAAGACCAGTATCTGTCTATTTATCTGTCTATTTATCTATCTATCTATCTCTCTCTATATATACACACACACACACATAGACACACACACACATATATATATATATATATATATATATATATGTAAAGAAAAAATAATAACAAGGTTATCCAACTAGAAGGAGAGATTTATTGAGAAGCGAAGTTGACATTATAGCCTTTCGGTTCAATTGAACCATCATCAGGGCTATCAGGGATGATATGAGTAATGTTAAAAAGTGTAAAATACAAAAAACTAGGGAAAATTTTGTATAACAAGAAAAAGTTGGCCGTTTAATTATTGAATCAGTGTTTGTTGTATTAAATTACATCATTTGACTTATTAGGAATATTGTGTCGAATTCATATTCCGTTAGTTTATTGAGAGAGATTTCGAATCAAAATGAGGAGGAAAAAAAAGACAAAAAGAAAAAGAGAAAGCATAAAATTATGATATATGTGGAATATATTAATTAAAGATGTAATTTATTGTAGATATTCAAAATGGATTTGCTCAAGTAAGGAGGAATATTATAAAAGCAAGGACGAGTATTTAGGGATTTAGAGTGAAATACCTGCGGCTTCGAAAATTCGTCTTAGTCTTTTCTTATGAATGTAATTGAGCATCTTGGCAGAATTGAAATCGAAGTGTCGACTTTGTTTCTTGATAAATTTCTCCTTCAACTTGGATTGCCTTGTTATCAATTTTTCTTTATATATTGTCGGATTACACTCCATTATTTACTTCCTTATATATATATATATATATATATATATAGTATAGTATCCATAGTATATTACAATACAACATGTCTCATCACCATGATATTTATTGCGATTCTGGCCCACCATACTCCTTCGCCTATTATGCTCACAAATCAGAACTTTATTTACTTTGTAGTGCAATAATGATGATATTTTATTCCTTAGTTAAAATCATCACACACACACACACACACACGCACCACACACACACACACACATAATTATATAAAATTTTACTCGGTCAGTCTGTCCCCACTTTGGCTACTCATCGCGTCTCGTACAACAGGAGACAACCTCAAGTTTACCGACCGGCGCGTATATCTTCATACACATACATACTAAATATCACTTATATGTCGACATACATTATTAGGCAAATATAACCGACACAAGTGCACACACACACACACACACACACACACACACACACACACACATATATATATATATATATATATATATTGAAAACTGTCAGAGTGTACAACGAATAATGTAAGAAGCAGTTGTTTTGATAACACAGTATTGTGCAGAAAACACAACCTTATATATATATATATATATATATATATTCAGAGAGAGGATGTTACTTTATCAGCGTTCACATAGTACGTTATGTAATTTCAGAATAAGTATCGTTCGTGATCTGGACTTACACGTTGCATGTATTTCTGATAACATAATTATTTCATCATGTTTAATTGAGTAGTTCTTGAGATATAATTTGCGGATTCAGTTTTAATAAATAAATTAAGAAATTTCCTTATTTATTTGCAATAAATGCATTAACCAAGCTGTCCGACACACAAAAAAGAAAATGCCACTCAAAGTCAATTTTTAAATTGAGTGCAAAACGTATTAACAACAGAGTGGGACAGAAAGACAATCTTTCAGAGCGGAGTTTTACAGACTAGTTGCCGTTAGATAGTTTAAGAGCACAGTTCGTCTAATTATTTGCGAAAGGTAAAGAGAAAATGTGTGGATGTGTACAATTCAGAGAGAGAGAGAGAGAGAGAGAGCTATTAGCGCTAAGGGAATTGCAAACTGCTTGTTTCAGGACTTGAACTTGGGCTGCCGTGGCGATTTTCTAAGGTTATAACTATTTAACCACCGGCTGAGAACAATAGTTTCGAATTCAGGGTTTTCTTTTTCCTTAACCTACTACAACACCAATTTTTAAAGAACCGGTTTGCTCGACTATTTACCGATAGCAGGTGTAGAACAGGTGGATTCATATCATTCCCAAAGTCATTAGCGTTTTGTGGAATGCACAAACAATCTCGTTTAGGATTGAGACTTGGGCGCCGGGTCCATTTCGTATGTTATATTTTCTATCACATAGTTCTTATTGCTGTTAGCTAGTTACTTATGAATAAGCAGTTTTATCGTGTTTTTATATTTGATTAGCTTAGTTATTCTTATAAAATATTGGCCGCCGCCCCGTAAACGTGGCATTTAGAGACTAGGTTCGATTATTATGATGGATTTTCAGAGTAATGAATATTGTAAGTTTTTATTAAGTTATTCAAAAATGTTTAAATATCGAAAAATTCAGTATTCAATTTTTTAAGTATTCTTGAATAAGTTAAATTTGTTCGGTTTATTCATTATCATTAATTAATCTTATAAAAAAAACCTTCCATTATAATAGTAAAAAGGAATTTTAAGTACATTTTGGGCCGCTGCTAAGAACAGCATCTTGTTGGTTTAAAGATCCAGTTTCTCACAAGATTGAATGTTGCTGGATGTGAATGGAATGGAATGTCCAAGATCATCTTGGAGCGGACAGTTGTGAGAAATAAAAACCGAACTTATAATCGGAGATGTCAACAGCTTTATATATCAAATCCAACATCTTAGGTTAAAACAGATATTAAAGGAGACTTACGGTCAAATAACGCTGAAAACACCGGTTCCCGCTAGATCACCGAAGTTTAGCAGCGATAAACCTTTTCAATACTGAAGTCAGTGACCAATTAAGTGAACAGCCAGTACTGTGAGCTATCTGAGACCTGAGTGCCATGTCTAAGAAAAGCTTAATAAATAACCACGGAGTGGAAAGCAAAGCAAACGAATAAGGAATGTGCTCTTCATGCTGCATAGAGCGGAGTCGCCTGGTCAATCTGTACCTTGTAGGAAACAACAGTGCCTTTTCACGGAAGCTTGGCCTCTTTGTCCAGAAAGAATCGTCTCGAGAGTCATTAATGAAAATCATAACCAAGTTCCACTGACGAATTCATCAATATTTCCACCATTTTTGTCTTTGTAATTAACAAGATCTCCTTATAATTTTAAATGTCTTGAGTAGAATTGAGGTCACGAATAAGATTTGAATTGAAGATTCATTTTTTTAATTTCTTTTTTTTCTGTTTGCTATGAAATAATTTCAAATAAAAAAAAAAGGTAAATAAACAACCCAGTCTGTTGGGGCTAAAGAATACACCGACAGCATCTCTGTCAAGGGGTAAGTTACCTTCTCAACGAATGTCCGGTTATTACATTAAACTGTTTGATGGTGAGGCTCCAGGCTTTGTGTTTTAGAGAATGTGGATTACCTTTTCATTTCTTTCGCTCAACAAGACCCCTATTACCCGAAGTGGTAGCAACTGATAGTGTCCTATCCATGGGTGAAATAGAACTATTTGACATTTAAACTGAGAGCAAACAAATGGCTGTCTAGATTAATTTTTTAGGGATACATAGAAATACTTAGAAAATTAAGATAATTAGTGGTTGATAGCAATATTTGTTACCACTTTGTTGTCTGTGAACAAATGATAAATTGACTCATTAATGTTAGATAGCAACAGTGGAAACCATATTTCTGAGCGCAAAAAAAAAAAAAACAGGGTTCATATCAAAAAATAAAAAAATGGTTCTTGATGCCGCCTTGCACTAAGCATAATAGGTTAAAGATCAAGACCAAAGTGGAACCGTCCCCTACACATCAGTGTGATAGCTATTGAAAAGGTCACAAAATTTACTTACTTATGATTTAAAATAATTTTTAAATGTTAGTATTTTGTTTGTTTTGGTTTTTACATCATTTTCTGTCTTACGAAATGTAATGGATAGAAAAAAAACGTTGGTGAAGATAAGGTTTTTAAAATCTACACTTACGATTTTGTATAAAACACTGTGTTAATAATCAAGTTCTTTTTTTATACCTTGGGCAGTCGGCTGGGTCTGTAGAATACACTGACTGCTTCTCCCCAGCAACACCGAAGTAGAGTCCTGGGTATGATCCTAAATAAATCTGATGGCGATGTTCCAGTTATAATGGAACTTCCTATTTACCAACCCCTCCACAAGGTCAATTTTAAGCGAAGTTTAACAGGTTTGAATTCAGAGTTTTCCTTCTCCTTGACTAGTTGCCTCACCAAGACTGAAGAACCTACAATTTTACCCATAGCTGGAGGGAGAATAATTGAATTCATACCTTTCCCGAGGGTATTAGTGCTATGTGAAATGCAGTCAGTCTCGTCCAGGATTTGAACTCGTATCGCCGTGTCCATTTCCTACGAAATAACCATTAACCTGGAAATAACCATTACACCATGGCACCTCCAGTTATGATTGAACTTTGGGGAATGCCATTTATTGCCATCACTCCCAGGTCCACTCTGATCCAGAGAAATAGCACCTGGTTGGGCCCTATCAATGGGTCAAATATAACTAAACCGAATACTTATGCTAAACTGAATTCTTTAAAATGGAACTATTTTTGTATGCTAAACTGAATTTTTTGAAATTGAACTGCTTGATTAAACTGATTAGCTTGTAATAGAAATGATTTAAACAATTAAATTGTGTACTTATGCAAAACTGAATTGTTTGAAATAGAACTGTTTATTTGTATAAAAATGGATTCGGCATTAAATAACCTACAAATGTTTATATGCCATTAAACTCAACCAAACTAAACCAAACTTCCTTACACCATTCTTTTCGAAAACTAATCACAAAGTAAATTTCATGGTCAGTTCGATAAAACTTTGCTTGTTCAAAGCTTAGGTGCGAACAAATTACACCTGAAGCGATGAAGTTGTTCTGTATGTTCAGGTGAGTGGCAATTAATTAAAAACAAGTCTAGTAATTAATCTAATACCTATGGACTAGACTAAGCAAAGTTCATTAAATTCTATCAATTAATTCCGGCAATAGGACTGTAGCTAATACCGCATCGATTTTACCGAATGACAGATATAAAAGAACACTTAATTTCTTCTTCATCGATTTGAAATCCCTGGCTTACTAATCTCATGATAACTGAAATTATTCTCAATGATTAATAAATAATCTTCATTTAATCTTAATTAGCATCTTATTTTTTTACGATGTTACTTTAAACAACTCATGTTATTATAGGATTCGTAGCACCCACCCACTGGGATAGATTTGATTCAAGGCCATTTAATGAGGGGACACGCATCAATTGAGACCCATGTGTAACCGTCACAAAAAGGCTCAATATCCTCCTTATTCTACTTAAGGTATGCTTCAGGTGCCTAGTGATTAACTCAGTTCAGCTACTCAGGTAGAGCCTGGGGATTAGTTTAATATTGATTACATGGCAGAAACACCATGTGACATCCTGTATATTTATTCGACATCCCACCAAGCCATATTTAACATAAAGTAATTTTAGAGTGTGTCGGGGGTCACGCACAAATCGATGTTTATGCGTGACCGTCTCAAAAATACTTGACCCACTCAACATTTCCCATTTGTGAGTACCTATAGCACCAAGCAATAAACTCAGTCGTGACAAACATGTTTTGCTTGAGTTGAAATCCCTTTAAGAGAAAGTGATCAGCTTAATAATACTCACCTGGTTTGAACAGCATATTGCTCACGGAAA